>CM076850.1:61374726-61546064 GCA_039519185.1 Astragalus membranaceus | reverse complement strand
TCCGAACTGGTACGAAGACAAACAAAATGGTATGAACTCGTACGAGTTTGTACAATATGGGCCAAATAGTACAATTTGGCCCGAACTTGTACGAAATCACACGAAATGGTATGAAATGGTACAAACTGGGGCAAAATCGTACGAACTGGTACGAACTTGTACGAGTTTGTACAATATGGGCCAAATCGTACGATTTGGTCCGAACTGGTACGAAATCATACGAAATGGTATGAAATGGTACAAACAGGGACGAAATTGTACGAACTGGTACGAACTCGTACGAGTTGGTACAATATGGGCCAAATTGTATGATTTGGTCGAAACTAGTACGAACAGGTACGAAATCGTACGAAATGGTATGAATAGTACGAACTCGAAAAAATGGTCCGAAACCATACTAGTTTATACAATATGGGCCGAATCATACGATTTGGTCCGGCCTGGTACGAAATCACACGAAATGGTATGAAATGGTACACACAGGTACGAAATCGTACGAACTGGTACGAACCCAAACAAGTTTGTACAATATGGCCCAAATCGTACGATTTGGTCCGAACTGGTACGAAATCACACGAAATGCTATGAAATGGAACAAACAGGTACGAACTCGTCCGAGTATGTACAATATGGGCCAAATTGTACACTATGGTCCGAACTTGTACGAAATCACACGAAATGGTATGAAATGGTATGAAATGGTACAAACAGGTACGAAATCGTACGAACTAGTACGAACTCGAAAAAATGGTACGAACTCGTACGAGTATGTACAATATGGGCCAAATCGTACGATTTGGTCCGAACTGGTACGAAATCATACGAAATGGTATGAAATGGTACAAAAAGGGACGAAATTGTACGAACTGGTACGAACTCGTAAAAAATGGTACGAACTCGTACGAGTTGGTACAATATGGGCCAAATTGTATGATTTGGTCGAAACTAGTACGAACAGGTACGAAATCGTACGAAATGGTATGAAATGGTATGAAATGGTACACACAGGTACGAAATCGTACGAACTGGTACGAACCCAAACAAGTTTGTACAATATGGGCCAAATCGTACGATTTGGTCCGAACTGGTACGAAATCACACGAAATGGTATGAAATGGAACAAACAGGTACGAACTCGTCCGAGTATGTACAATATGGGCCAAATTGTACACTATGGCCCGAACTAGTACGAAATCACATGAAATGGTATGAAATGGTACAAACAGGTACGAAATCGTACGAACTAGTACGAACTCGAAAAAATGGTACAAACTCGTACGAGTATGTACAATATGGGCCAAATCGTACGATTTGGTCCGAACTGGTACGAATTCCCACGAAATGGTATTAACAGGTACGAAATCGTACGAAATGGTATGAACTAGTACGAACTCGAAAAAATGGTACGAAGTCGTACTTGTTTATACCATATCGGCCAAATCGTACGATTTGGTCCGAACTGATACGAAATCATACAAAATGATATGAAATAAAACAAACAGGTACGAAATTGTAGGAACTGGTACGAACTCGAAAAAATGGTACGAACTCGTACCAGTTTATATAATATGAGCCAAATCGTTCGATTTGGTCCGAACTGATACGAAATCACACGAAATGGTATGAAATGGAACAAACAGGTACGAACTCGTCCGAGTATGTACAATATGGGCCAAATTGTACACTTTGGTCCGAATTGGTACGAAATCGCACGAAATGGTATGAACAGGTACTAAATCGTACGAAATGGTATGAACTAGTATGAACTCAAAAAAATGGTACGAACTCGTACGAGTATGTACAAGATGGGCCAAATCGTACGATTTGGTCTGAACTGGTACGAAATCCCACGAAATGGTATTAACAGGTACGAAATCGTACGAAATGGTATGAACTAGTAAGAACTCGAAAAAATGGTACGAAATCGTACCAGTTTATACAACATGGGCCAAATCGTACGATTTGGTCCGAACTGGTACGAAGACAAACAAAATGGTATGAACTCGTACGAGTCTGTACAATATGGGCCAAATAGTACGATTTGGCCCGAACTTGTACGAAATCACACGAAATGGTATGAAATGGTACAAACTGGGGCAAAATCGTACGAACTGGTACGAGTTTGTACAATATGGGCCAAATAGTACGATTTGGTCCGAACTGGTACGAACTCGTACGAGTTGGTACAATATGGGCCAAATTGTATGATTTGGTCGAAACTAGTACGAACAGGTACGAAATCGTACGAAATGGTATGAATAGTACGAACTCGAAAAAATGGTCCGAAACCATACTAGTTTATACAATATGGGCCGAATCATACGATTTGGTCCGGCCTGGTACGAAATCACACGAAATGGTATGAAATGGTACACACAGGTACGAAATCGTACGAACTGGTACGAACCCAAACAAGTTTGTACAATATGGCCCAAATCGTACGATTTGGTCCGAACTGGTACGAAATCACACGAAATGGTATGAAATGGAACAAACAGGTACGAACTCGTCCGAGTATGTACAATATGGGCCAAATTGTACACTATGGTCCGAACTTGTACGAAATCACACGAAATGGTATGAAATGGTATGAAATGGTACAAACAGGTACGAAATCGTACGAACTAGTACGAACTCGAAAAAATGGTACGAACTCGTACGAGTATGTACAATATGGGCCAAATCGTACGATTTGGTCCGAACTGGTACGAAATCATACGAAATGGTATGAAATGGTACAAACAGGGACGAAATTGTACGAACTGGTACGAACTCGTAAAAAATGGTACGAACTCGTACGAGTTGGTACAATATGGGCCAAATTGTATGATTTGGTCGAAACTAGTACGAACAGGTACGAAATCGTACGAAATGGTATGAATAGTACGAACTCGAAAAAATGGTTCGAAACCATACTAGTTTATACAATATGGGCCGAATCGTACGATTTGGTCCGACCTGGTACGAAATCACACGAAATGGTATGAAATGGTACACACAGGTACGAAATCGTACGAACTGGTACGAACCCAAACAAGTTTGTACAATATGGGCCAAATCGTACGATTTGGTCCGAACTGGTACGAAATCACACGAAATGGTATGAAATGGAACAAACAGGTACGAACTCGTCCGAGTATGTACAATATGGGCCAAATTGTACACTATGGTCCGAACTAGTACGAAATCACATGAAATGGTATGAAATGGTACAAACAGGTACGAAATCGTACGAACTAGTACGAACTCGAAAAAATGGTACAAACTCGTACGAGTATGTACAATATGGGCCAAATCGTACGATTTGGTCCGAACTGGTACGAATTCCCACGAAATGGTATTAACAGGTACGAAATCGTACGAAATGGTATGAACTAGTACGAACTCGAAAAAATGGTACGAAGTCGTACTTGTTTATACCATATCGGCCAAATCGTACGATTTGGTCCGAACTGATACGAAATCATACAAAATGGTATGAAATAAAACAAACAGGTACGAAATTGTAGGAACTGGTACGAACTCGAAAAAATGGTACGAACTCGTACCAGTTTATATAATATGGGCCAAATCGTTCGATTTGGTCCGAACTGATACGTAATCACACGAAATGGTATGAAATGGAACAAACAGGTACGAACTCGTCCGAGTATGTACAATATGGGCCAAATTGTACACTTTGGTCCGAATTGGTACGAAATCACACGAAATGGTATGAACAGGTACTAAATCGTACGAAATGGTATGAACTAGTATGAACTCAAAAAAATGGTACGAACTCGTACGAGTATGTACAAGATGGGCCAAATCGTACGATTTGGTCTGAACTGGTACGAAATCCCACGAAATGGTATTAACATGTACGAAATCGTACGAAATGGTATGAACTAGTAAGAACTCGAAAAAATGGTACGAAATCATACCAGTTTATACAACATGGGCCAAATCGTACGATTTGGTCCGAACTGGTACGAAGACAAACAAAATGGTATGAACTCGTACGAGTTTGTACAATATGGGCCAAATAGTACGATTTGGCCCGAACTTGTACGAAATCACACGAAATGGTATGAAATGGTACAAACTGGGGCAAAATCGTACGAACTGGTACGAACTTGTACGAGTTTGTACAATATGGGCCAAATCGTACGATTTGGTCCGAACTGGTACGATATCATACGAAATGGTATGAAATGGTACAAACAGGGACGAAATTGTACGAACTGGTACGAACTCGTACGAGTTGGTACAATATGGGCCAAATTGTATGATTTGGTCGAAACTAGTACGAACAGGTACGAAATCGTACGAAATGGTATGAATAGTACGAACTCGAAAAAATGGTCCGAAACCATACTAGTTTATACAATATGGGCCGAATCATACGATTTGGTCCGGCCTGGTACGAAATCACACGAAATGGTATGAAATGGTACACACAGGTACGAAATCGTACGAACTGGTACGAACCCAAACAAGTTTGTACAATATGGGCCAAATCGTACGATTTGGTCCGAACTGGTACGAAATCACACGAAATGGTATGAAATGGAACAAACAGGTACGAACTCGTCCGAGTATGTACAATATGGGCCAAATTGTACACTATGGTCCGAACTTGTACGAAATCACACGAAATGGAATGAAATGGTATGAAATGGTACAAACAGGTACGAAATCGTACGAACTAGTACGAACTCGAAAAAATGGTACGAACTCGTACGAGTATGTACAATATGGGCCAAATCGTACGATTTGGTCCGAACTGGTACGAATTCCCACGAAATGGTATTAACAGGTACGAAATCGTACGAAATGGTATGAACTAGTACGAACTCGAAAAAATGGTACGAAAGCGTACTTGTTTATACAATATCGGCCAAATCGTACGATTTGGTCCGAACTGATACGAAATCATACGAAATGGAATGAAATAAAACAAACAGGTGCGAGATCGTAGGAACTGGTACGAACTCGAAAAAATGGTACGAACTCCTACCAGTTTATATAATATGGGCCAAATCGTTCGATTTGGTCCAAACTGATACGTAATCACACGAAATGGTATGAAATGGAACAAACAGGTACGAACTCGTCCGAGTATGTACAATATGGGCCAAATTGGACACTTTGGTCCGAACTGGTACGAAATCACACGAAATGGTATGAACAGGTACTAAATCGTACTAAATGGTATAAACTAGTATGAACTCAAAAAAATGGTACGAACTCGTACGAGTATGTACAAGATGGGCCAAATCGTACGATTTGGTCTGAACTGGTACGAAATCCCACGAAATGGTATTAACATGTACGAAATCGTACGAAATGGTATGAACTAGTAAGAACTCGAAAAAATGGTTCGAAATCGTACCAGTTTATACAATATGGGCCAAATCGTACGATTTGGTCCGAACTGGTACGAAGACAAACAAAATGGTATGAACTCGTACGAGTTTGTACAATATGGGCCAAATAGTACGATTTGGCCCGAACTTGTACGAAATCACACGAAATGGTATGAAATGGTACAAACTGGGACAAAATCGTATGAACTGGTACGAACTTGTACGAGTTTGTACAATATGGGCCAAATCGTACGATTTGGTCCGAACTGGTACGAAATCATAAAGAAATGGCATGAAATGGTACAAACAGGGACGAAATTGTACGAACTCGTAAAAAATGGTACGAACTCGTACGAGTTGGTACAATATGGGCCAAATTGTCTGATTTGGTCGAAACTAGTACGAGCAGGTATGAAATCGTACGAAATGGTTTGAATAGTACGAACTCGAAAAAATGGTTCGAAACCGTACTAGTTTATACAATATTGGCCGAATCGTACGATTTGGTCCGACCTGGTACGAAATCACACGAAATGGTATGAAATGGTACACACAGGTACGAAATCGTACGAACTGGTACGAACCCAAACAAGTTTGTGCAATAGTTTTTCATCTGTGTTCAACTTCCGAAGTGCTGCATCATGCTCATTAACTCTTTCCAGGTGTTCGATTGCTGAAGTCGCTTTGGATCGCAGTGATGCCTCCAATGGAGCCAGAGTTGTTTTTAAAACATTAGCTTTCTTCTCCTCTGTCATTGCGATCTTCGACTGCAATTCTTTAATTTGCTTTTGGTATTCAGAGATAAGGGCGTCATAATCAGCAACCTCTTGACACCTAGCAGTGGCCTGAATGCTATGCTCCAATGTTGAAATTTCACCCTCAGCACTTTCGACTGCAGCACTCTCTGTTTTTAGAAGATCAAGCTCACGCTCTTTGTTCTCCACAATGCTTTTCTTCTTTTGAATATCTTTCGAAATTTGATCCAACAAAGGTTCAAACTCGACAATGAAGCCTATGAGAGAATCAGTAGACTCAGGGGTATTGAGTTTGTGAAGCAAATCTTTAATTTTAAAAGCAAGTACATGATCTGCTTCGATAGCCCCAAATACGTCTACCTCCAGGATATGTGCTCGCAAATCACGTATCAAAGCATCATGAGGGCTTATAGAAATGTCTCCAACAGAGGCAGTCGAAGCGCTAGGCTTACTCTCTGTCGAAGACATACTCACCATTCGCCTAAATGCTTCGAGAGGATTCTTATTCTTCAAATCAGAGAGTTCCTTTGGGCTCAAAATAGGGTAAGGCGTCGAAGCCTCAGAGTGGGGAGTTTTGACAACTGAGGGAGATCCCTTGTTCTCTTCTTGCTTTTCCTCTTTAGCCCCTGTTTCTGTTTCCTCCTCACTGCATTCTTGTTCCTCTGCGTTTGGAGAAGAAGAGATACTAATCTCAGCACCACCTTGGCCAGCTTCATAATCTTCGTTAAAATACATGTCAACGTCAGCATGCTCTTTGCCATGTTCAGAAACCTCCTCTAGGACATCAATAGGGTTAGCTGCTTCAGTCATTGGAGTATCTCCAACAGCAACAGAGGGTTGGCTCTGAACCAATATATCCTCTTCGACATCTTTCTGAGCAGTTGATGTAGGTGGAGGAGAGTGAGTAAAGAGGGGTATGGCCTGATCTTTTGGACTTGGAAAATCAGCAGTTTCAACTCCCTAAAAATGAAGCAAAATGAGTATCATCACATAAATAAAATATCCAAAAGCAGATACAAACTTCGACCAATCACCTGAGTTTTGAGATCCTCGACCAGGGACTGTGCACTCTTAATCTTTTTAACAAGTCTCCTTTTTGGAGCTTTCTCTAGACTGAGGAGGGTTTGTCTCTTCGCTTCACCTGCATCCTTTACCTCCTGTTCTTCGACAGAGGTTTGTTGTTTGGTAGATATAGAGATATCTTGGAAATTTTTTGATCTTTTCTCCCTCTCCAACCCAGGGTCCTGAATCTTAACAGGCCTGGTCCTGATCAATGGCACTTCCTCTGACTGAAAATATAACTCATATGAGCACAGGCAATGATAATGTAAACTTAAATAGACAAAAGGTTAAGAGTTTTCGACCTCAGAATTGCTCGATATTGGAGAAATAACTTTCTCTATTGGAGTAGCTTTCTTTGTTTTTTTTGGTTTGGGGATATGGGAGCTGCTTACTCTTTTTCGACTCTACGAAATGAAAGATAAATCAGGCAACAAGTATAATGAGGGAATAATACAAAGAGATAAAGAAAAAATGCTTACCTTTGGTTTGTCCTCTGGAGGAGATTTTGCTTGCTTCGATGAGACCTCAACATTCTTCTCTTTCTTTTTAATTGCAGCGTCATCAGTCGAAGAAGATGTGATGGGAAGAGCTACAAGTATTCGACAAACAAGTGTTAATATAAAACACAAAAGAGAAATTCAATTATAAGACAAGATCTTGTACTTCACCTTCTCTACTGGGAGACAGGATTCGAACATGCCGAATATCTAAATGAAGATGACCCTTAAACGTGTATATGTTTTCCTTCGTCGAAACTACTTTCTCAGCCATTTTGTTCGAAAAATTGAACATGGCCTTGATCGAACCACACACAAACCACTCAGGAATGGGTGACCAAATTGCCAATGCCAGTTTACTGGTTGGTAAAGGTGGAAACCTAATTTTGTTTTGTGTTAAAGCGAAAAAATATTTATCAGGCACATAAGATGGAAAAACCATCGTGGGAATTTTATCAAGAAGTTTTTGTTTTAAAACTTTGGCAGCTTGAGAAACAGTTCGACGAAGATTGTTTGGGTCATACACAGTTTCAAAGTATTTGTGAAATGCTTGAATCTCTCGAATATGTATACCTTTTGATTTGGCCTTCTTTTTCTGCGAAGAAGGAAAAGCAGATATTAGTTTTGCCAGCAAAGTAGTCTCTTCGACACCAGTAGATTTCCTGGTAATATACTCTGTCCACCACTGAAAAAAACTGTGGGTACAAGAGAATATTGGCTCGAAAGGAATAGAAGTGAGTCGAAAAGAGTCTCCAGAAAAATTGTTGAGGCGATCCACCCACTCCTCTTCATTCTCAGGAATCTTCAATTCTCTTTTTGACCTGGCAAAAGGGCTAGGTCGAAGCTGACATAGCCCAAATTGACGCGCAGTTAAGCTTGGATGATAAGGATACACGCCAAAAAGAGTTGAAGCCTTCCCAAGAGAGACGCGAGATGATAGCAAGCTAGGAGTCAAAAAGGCTTGCCAAATACGGTTAGTTTCCCTCTCTTCGACAGGGTTGGGCGCGGGAAATTCTCTTGTGAACCAAGACGGCCCATAAGATCTTCCTGCGAAGGGTGCCATCGAAGGAGTAAACTCTGCGCAGTTTAAAAACATGTTGAATGCCTGAGAGAAAAGGTCTTCGACTGACTCTCCTCTTTGTCTAGGTTTTAACAAAGCAAGTCGAATGCCTTCGACCCCTCGGTCAGAGACCACATCAAATTGGTCATTAGGAATGAACATTGTTAATTTCGACTCAAAGGTGGCAAGGAGCCACAATTGAAATAACCATACTGGCCCAGAAACTAAGAATTGTTTGCCTTCTGGTTTAAACTCTCTCAAGTGAATGACTCCCTGTCTTAAGTGGTCGAAAAGAGAGCCTAAAATCAATTTGGCCAAATTGATGCTTCGACCATCGTGTAGCTGAATAACCAAAGGAATATACATCTTGGCCACCTGAAGTGACGAAGAACAGAATATATAAAATGATAACCACAGGGTGAGAAAAGCAATATGCTCTTCATCAGAAACCTCTGTCGACTGAGTATTATGCTTCTCCTCAATATAGCCCTTGAAGGTGGCTTTCTTGAAGTCAAACGTGTACCGATCTCCAGTGGTAGCAGGATCGAAAATATCTCCCAACGGTTTCAAGCCTGTGATAGCCGCCACATCAAACAGGGTGGGGGTAAGCATACCACATTTCAAGTGCAAACTATTGGTGGTCAAGTCCCAAAAGTGTAAAGCAGCGATAAGCATCGAGCTTTGATACTTGGGCCCATATCTTGAGATCTGGATCAAGTCGAAAATGCCCTGACTTTTCCAGAGATCACCCCTCTTCGATTCAACTTTGTTAAGCCAATCGATATAAGGTGAAGCCTTTTCTGTTGGTGGTGAAGATCGAAAAACCCTATTTGGGTTGCCCATGAAATCCATCACAAAAGGGCCTTCGTCGAAAACCCTAGCGCTTTGCCTGTTACTGCTTGGGAAAATGCTCGTAACCTTTGGTGAATCATCACCAACAAGAGGAAGAGGACCTAGAAATGCATGCGTTGAAGGTTCAGGAAAAGGAATAAGTACCTGGGAGCGATATATCTGTGTTTCCTCCAAAGATAAAGCGGGTTCTGAGACGAGGTTTGTCTTCGCAGAAGATACAGGGCGAGGTTTAACAGTGGAGGAAGAAGCCATTGTTAGAAGCAAAGAAGAAGAAAGAAATACAGTTGTTTGGGAAGGTTTTTAATGGAAATAGTCGCAAAGGTGAAACGGAGAAGAAGATGAAGAAACAGAAAAAGGAAATGAAGAGGTGCGGTTACCTTTTATAGCCGTGTTTAACTTGAATTTATTAATTAAAAAATAATTCAAAAGGTGTGAATCCCCAAGACGTTGGTGGGGAAACGTGGGATCATGGGAGATCTCAACAGTTATTTTCACACGTGGCGTGATTTAAATGGGAGAAAGTGATAGTGGGACTGGCCTTGACACAGAAACATCTAATCATATTCAAAACAAAAAGATAATTAATGATGATTGAAGATTTGACACAGAATGGTCGAAAGATGTTTCAAAAAAGTCATTTTCTACCTTCATTGAAAACTCAGTCGAAAAAGCCTTTTTTGGGGGGCAATTTGTTAGCCTGCATTTTCGACAGGCTAATATTAAATGCAGTCAAAAGGTTTTGACTTAATAATTTCAGAAAGAAAACAGGTCTTCGACACTAAGATATAATTTCGACTTCAAGAGGTAGTAACCAAGGGAAAGCAGCCTAATGCATAACTTAGCGAATTTGGAAAAAAGAGGCCACACTTCGACAGAGAGAAGATTATAAACAGCGAAACAAGCAAAGCTATGGAGATCTGTCGAAAGGGACATTGATTCCTTGGTCGAAAAGAAAGAGCAGTTAGACAATCGAAGTAGAAGCACGTCGAAATAGCAGTTACTTTGCCTTATCTTGTTTTAGAAAACCGCTGAGCGGTTATAGTCTTATTTGTATTATAAATAGAGGTTCTGTAGAGAGAAAAAGGGGTCGCAAATTTTATTACACACATTTCCTAAAACACTCTACTTCCGCAAACAGAGAAAACAGAGTCAACAGGAATTCATGTATGATTCTGCGTACCATTTCTTTATGTAATTGTTTTCATTTCTTTTAGATTTCTGCACTTTGTCATCTTCTTCATTTACAATTACTGCAATTTACTGCATTTGATTCCTCTTCCCGCATTTACAAATTCTTGCACTTTATCGTATTTCTTAAGTTTCTGCACTTCTACTGTTTGGAACTCTATTTCTTCTTTCATAATAAACGAATAAATATCAACAATTCTTAGTAAAATTTGATCACAAATGGCCTGAGATTCCTAGTTGATCTCGCAAGTAACACGTGTAGTGAAACTAGCGGTGTTTACTAAAAATCACAGTAAACAGGACGGCAGTCAGTAATTGACCAAGGTAGTTGCATTTTCCATTTGTCTCCTTTTTCTTCTTCTTTCAAGTTCAATATATGATAGATAGTTGTGTGTTGTCTTCTATTATCTTCTTGTTGTGTCTTGTGTTTTGCAAGAGGTAGTTTGAGAAATAACTCTGTCCTATTGAAGATTTACATATCTTTGGGAGAATTCTGAACCAGTGGATTCATGTTATCCCATTGCGTTGTATATGCTTGTCAACATTTAGAATTGATCAAGCCTCATTTTAAATTTGTTACAGATCCTGAAGGGAAGTATGAAGCCTTAGAAAAATATGGAAAAGATTTGACAGCAATGGCTAAAGCAGGAAAACTTGACCCAGTCATAGGAAGAGACGATGAAATACGTAGTGATGACAACCTTGTGGTGAAAATTGGTCATTTCTTTGATTTTCAATAGAAAGTCTGGTTGTTTCTTATGTTTTTGTATTTTTGGGTTTAGGATGGAAGAAAATGGAAAAGGAAACTTGAAATTTTCGTGGTCTTTGTAAAGTAGTGCTTATGCTCACACTAGTTAACAATTGGTGTGAATTTGGTGAAAGAAATGGAATGAAAGGAAAGGGGCGCCACCTTGTCTAATCCAAGACTAGGATAAGCCTATGAATGTGAGGATCACCACAAGAAAAGGAGTTCTTGATATGATCAAAGTTTGGTCCAATCCAGAACCTAGAGAGTATGAACTCAAAATGTTGTTAAAATCTTTGTTAAAAACTTCAGCTACACTTACACTCTCTATTTGTAATAAGAGAGTGCTTGTTGTTACAAAGAAAGAAGACCAAAAGCTATTACAATACCCTAAGCCTATGCTAATTTCGAAATTAGCTAATAGGAATCCTAAGCTAGTGTAATAAAACTCAATTACAAGTAATTACAAGCAATTCAAGTCTAGGAGTTGTTACACAAACACATATTAATGGAAATTACACTCTTTGATGCACTAATAATGAGATGTTGTAGAATAAATTCCATTGTCTTGTAACTCCTCTCTCCTTAATGTGCCTTTGATGAGATGTTGGAGAATTAATCCTATTGTCTTGTAACTCCTTGGCTTTGATTGTCATGAATGCCTTTCTTTGATTCCAACAATTATTGACTCTATCTCCACACTTGGAGTATGTGACTCCTACACCACTTGAAGTGGATTAAACACACCAAAAATAAATTAACTAAGTGCATGGTTCCCAAATATATCAATTGGTCACATCCAATTTTATTCAATTAAAATAGAAACTCCTTTTAAGTCATGCAACTAGCGCCTTCTCCATAGCTTGTATGACAAGCATGGTTTTTGGTGCAACTACTTCCTTGCCCTCATTTGAATTTGCCTTGGTGATGAACTGGACTAGACTTTCTTGGACTCTCCTTGCCCTTGCTCTAGTTATTGGACCTCCTAAGCTTTGCAAGGCATCTTGATGCTCTATGTCCTCATCATTCCCTCCCTCTTGAGAAGAATTCGACCTCGAATTGAAATCTTCATCACCTGCATCAAAAGGAGATAAGTCAGCAACATTAAAAGTGGCACTAACACCATACTCACCGGGTAGGTCCACTTTATATGCATTATTATTCACTTTGGCAACCACTTGAAAAGGACCATCACCCCTAGGCATTAGTTTGGATTTCCTCTGTGTTGGAAACCTTTCTTTCCTCATATGAACCCAAACCCAATCCCCGGGTTCAAAGATAACTTGTTTGCGCCCTTTATTGGCATTTTTGGCATAGCCCTCATTTTTCTTTTCTATTTGCATTTTGATTTTCTCATGCAAATTCCTAACAAATTCAGCTTTGGCCTTGCCATCTTTATGCTTCAAAAGAGATGTGTTAGGTAATGGTAAAAGATCAAGAGGAGTTAAAGGATTATAACCATACACAATCTCAAATGGTGAGTGATTTGTGGTACTATGGACAACCCTATTATAAGCAAATTCAACATGTGGCAGCCATGTTTCCCACATTTTCAAGTTCTTTGAAAGCACAGCCCTTAAAAGAGTAGAGAGAGTTCGGTTTACTACCTCAGTTTGCCCATCAGTTTGAGGATGACAAGTTGTAGAGAATAGTAACTTAGTTCCCACCTTACCCCACAAAGTCCTCCAGAAGTGGCTTAAAAATTTAGTGTCTCGGTCGGACACTATGCTTTTTGGTAAGCCATGTAGGCGCACCACTTCTTTGAAAAACAAGTCAGCAACATGGCAAGCATCATCTGCCTTTTTGCATGGAATAAAATGCGCCATCTTTGAGAACCTGTCCACAACAACAAAAATAGAGTCTTTCCCATTCTTTGTTCTAGGTAAGCCTAAGACAAAGTCCATGGAAAGGTCAATCCAAGGGTATTCAGGAATAGGCAATGGAGTATATAAGCCATGGGGCATAACTTTGGATTTGGCCCTCTTGCAAACAATGCATCTTTCACAATATTTTTGCACATCAACTTTCATGTGAGGCCAATAAAAATGCTCTTTCAAAATTTCCAAAGTTTTAGGAACACCAAAATGTCCCATTAAGCCCCCCTCATGCGCCTCTTTGACTAAGAGCTCTCTAATGGATCCTTTTGGCACACACAACCTTTTTTCTTTAAACAAATAATCATTGTGCCTAAAAAATCCATTATGGGCAGCATGCACACATCCAGCATATTTAACAGAAAAATCAAGATCATGCTGATACAATTCCTTAATGTGTTCAAGACCAAAAATTTTAGTTTCAAGGGTAGAGAGTAAGGCGTACCTTCTTGACAATGCATCAGCCACAACATTGGCTTTACCCTTCTTATGCTTAATCACATAAGGAAATTGCTCCAAAAATTCGACCCATTTAGCATGCCTCTTGTTCAACTTACCTTGTCCTTTTAGATACTTCAAGGACTCATGATCACTATGAATGACAAATTCTTTGGGCAGCAAGTAATGTTGCCATGTTTGCAATGCCCTTACTAAGGCATACAATTCCTTATCATAAGTTGAGTAATTTAGGGCAGCCCCTTTTAATTTCTCACTAAAATAAGCAATTGGATGACCTTCTTGCATCAAAACAGCCCCAATTCCCACATTGGAAGCATCACACTCAATTTCAAAAGATTTTAAAAAATTAGGCAATGCTAGAATTGGTGCTTGGGTGAGCTTTTCTTTCAGGATAGAAAAAGCTTGTTCTTGTTTCTCACCCCATTTAAAACCGATTTCTTTTTTAACAATTTCATTAAGAGGTGCAGCAATAGTACTAAAGTCCTTGACAAACCTCCTATAGAAACTTGCTAAACCATGAAAACTTCTTACCTCAGTCACACTTTTGGGTGTTGGCCACTCTTGGATTGCCTTCACCTTTGCTTCATCCACATGTACTCCTTGAGAGCTGATGACAAAACCTAGGAAAACAACTTGATCCGTGCAAAAAACACATTTTTCCAAGTTTGCAAATAAGATTTCTTTTCTTAGCACATTTAAAACAGCCCTTAGATGAATGCAATGGTCCTCTAAATTTTTGCTATATATCAAGATATCATCAAAATATACAACAACAAATTTTCCCAAAAATTCCCTCAAAACATGGTTCATTAATCTCATGAAAGTGCTAGGTGCATTAGTTAAGCCAAAAGGCATAACTAACCATTCATATAAACCATATTTAGTTTTGAAAGCAGTTTTCCACTCATCCCCTTCTCTTATCCTAATTTGATGATATCCACTTTTCAAATCAATTTTGGAAAATAAACATGCACCAAACAATTCATCAAGCAAGTCATCTAACCTAGGTATTGGGTGCCTATACTTGACGGTGATATTGTTAACAGCCCTACAATCAGTGCACATTCTCCAACTACCATCTTTTTTTGGAACTAAAATAACAGGGACAGCACATGGGCTTAAGCTTTCTCTTACCCAACCTTTACTTACCAACTCAGCCACTTGTTTTTGTATCTCTTGTGTTTGTTGTGGGTTGCTCCGGTAGGCTGGCCTATTAGGCAAAGCGGCCCCTGGAACGAGGTCAATGTGGTGCTCAATCCCTCTCAAAGGTGGTAACCCACTTGGTACCTCTTTAGGGAACAATTCCTCAAATTCCTGCAAAAGAGAATTTATGCAACTTGGCATTTCTTGAGTGTTAGATAAATTTTCTAGCAAAGCCACCTCTTTGCTAAAAAGTAAATATAGGGGCTGACTTGCAAGAATAGCACTTTTAACCTCCCCTTTTGTCGCCATCAAACTTTCTTTTTTTTCATCAATATTTTTTTTTGCACTCTTTTTTCTCTCTTTTTCTTTGGCGATCTTTTCTTCTTTTTCTTTTTCTTTATCTTTTTCTTTTTCTTTTTCATATTTTTCTCTCAATACTTTTTGATCATCTCTCACCTCACTTGGACTCAAAGGAGCCAATACAATACGTTTTCCACGATGAACAAAAGAGTACTTGTTGGTACGCCCTTCATGATTGGCATTTTTATCAAATTGCCAAGGCCTTCCCAACAAGAGATGGCTAGCCTCCATATGAACTACATCACAAACAGCCACATCCTCATACACACCAATTGAAAAAGAAATTTCTACTATCTTATCAACAATCATTTCAATATCATTGACAAGCCATTGAAGTCTATATGGTTTGGGATGTGGTTTAGTTTCTAGTTGAAGCTTAGAAACCAACCTTGTGCTAGCAACATTGGTACAACTCCCACCATCAATAATAAGGGAACATACATTGCCTTGTACGAGGCACCTTGAGTGAAATATGTTCTCCCTTTGTGTTGTATCCTCCTCCTTTACAACGACCTCCAACAACCTTCTCATCATAAGTAACTCTCCACTAGGCATTTGGGTCTCCTCCTCCTCCAAATCCCCTTCGTACTCTTCATCCCTTTCATCCTCCTCTGTAACCTCCTCTAAAAGCATAACTCTTTTGGTAGGACACTGTGAAGCTATGTGTCCTAATCCTTGGCACTTGAAACACTTGACAACCCGATTAGTTGAAACAACTTGAGAAGGACTAGTTGTAGTGTTTTTACCTTTTGGGTCAGCCGTGGTTTCTTTGGATGATGAACTTCCTTCACTCTTAACACTGCTCTTCCAATTTTGAGAATTGGTAGTAGTTGAGCTTCTTCTTATTTGGCCCTTCCTCTTGAGTTGTTGTTCTATTTTTGTGGCTTGATGAACCAAATCGTCTATTTGAACATAGTGTTGTAGTTCCACTATGTCACTAATATCACGATTTAGACCATGCAAGAATCTGGCCATGGTTGCTTCTTCATCCTCCTCCACATTTGCTCTAATTTTCGCCACCTCCATCTCCTTATAGTACTCATCAACACTTTTGTTGCCTTGGGTGAGTCGCTGTAATTTGTTGTGCAACTCTCTGTTGTAGTATGATGGAATGAATCTCTTCCTCATGAGCCTCTTCATCTCCTCCCATGTGGCAATGGCTGGCTCATCGTGCCTTCTCCTCTCCTTCGTCAATTGGTCCCACCACACCAAAGCATAATCTGTAAATTCAATAGAAGCAACCTGCACTTTTTGAAGATCAGTGTAATTGCTACAGGAAAAAATTTGTTCAATTTTGGTCTCCCATTCCAAATACACATCAGCATCATTTTTCCCAACAAACTGTGGTACTTTAATTTTTATACCACCCAACCTATCTTCTCTAGGTTCATCACGTCTTCTCCTCCGACCTTCCTCATCACTATTATTTTGTCTATTTTCTAATTGATCAATTCTCTCCTGTATACCTTCCACTTCCTCTTTCAAAAGTTCTCTCATTTTTGCCGTGAGGGCATCAAAAAGTAAACGATTTTGAGCATCCATAACTCTCACAGTTCTTTAAAGAAACCAGAAAAATGATCAAAACAAAGAAAACAATTTCAAATAATAATCCACACACACAAAAAGCTTTGGAAGGAAAAAACAAAGTCTTGGAAAACAAAGTTTAAAGGATTAGAAGAAGAAAGGAAAATTTAGGCTAGGGAAGACAAACAACCAGAATTTGTTTTTTTTTTTTTTTTTTTTGATATACTTTTTTTTTTTTGACTCAAAAGCAAAGAAAATAATACACAAAGCTTGAAATTGTTGAACAAACTAGAACCTTGCTCTGATTACCAAATGATGACAACCTTGTGGTGAAAATTGGTCATTTCTTTGATTTTCAATAGAAAGTCTGGTTGTTTCTTATGTTTTTGTATTTTTGGGTTTAGGATGGAAGAAAATGGAAAAGGAAACTTGAAATTTTCGTGGTCTTTGTAAAGTAGTGCTTATGCTCACACTAGTTAACAATTGGTGTGAATTTGGTGAAAGAAATGGAATGAAAGGAAAGGGGCGCCACCTTGTCTAATCCAAGACTAGGATAAGCCTATGAATGTGAGGATCACCACAAGAAAAGGAGTTCTTGATATGATCAAAGTTTGGTCCAATCCAGAACCTAGAGAGTATGAACTCAAAATGTTGTTAAAATCTTTGTTAAAAACTTCAGCTACACTTACACTCTCTATTTGTAATAAGAGAGTGCTTGTTGTTACAAAGAAAGAAGACCAAAAGCTATTACAATACCCTAAGCCTATGCTAATTTCGAAATTAGCTAATAGGAATCCTAAGCTAGTGTAATAAAACTCAATTACAAGTAATTACAAGCAATTCAAGTCTAGGAGTTGTTACACAAACACATATTAATGGAAATTACACTCTTTGATGCACTAATAATGAGATGTTGTAGAATAAATTCCATTGTCTTGTAACTCCTCTCTCCTTAATGTGCCTTTGATGAGATGTTGGAGAATTAATCCTATTGTCTTGTAACTCCTTGGCTTTGATTGTCATGAATGCCTTTCTTTGATTCCAACAATTATTGACTCTATCTCCACACTTGGAGTATGTGACTCCTACACCACTTGAAGTGGATTAAACACACCAAAAATAAATTAACTAAGTGCATGGTTCCCAAATATATCAATTGGTCACATCCAATTTTATTCAATTAAAATAGAAACTCCTTTTAAGTCATGCAACTAGCGCCTTCTCCATAGCTTGTATGACAAGCATGGTTTTTGGTGCAACTACTTCCTTGCCCTCATTTGAATTTGCCTTGGTGATGAACTGGACTAGACTTTCTTGGACTCTCCTTGCCCTTGCTCTAGTTATTGGACCTCCTAAGCTTTGCAAGGCATCTTGATGCTCTATGTCCTCATCACGTAGGTGCATCCAAATTCTCTCGAGGAGAACAAAGAACAATCCTGTGCTGATTGGTGAGCCTGGTGTCTGGAAGTCTGCAATTTCTGAAGGGTATGTGCTAGTTCTTTCTCCTACTTGTTTCCTGAGATAGGAAATAAAGCAGGTTAAATAATTTGTGTTCTTTCTTGCACCATAATATGGATGCTTTTGTTGGTATTCCTTGCTGTGTTATGCATATTGACCTATTTTTTCTATTGAAACAGACTCGCTGAGAGAATTGTGCAAGGAGATGTTCCTCGAGCTTTGATGAACCGTAGGGTATGTGCTTTATACAATTGTTTAGGTTATTCTTGATAGAATTGACATGAATGGAGAAGGGAGCAGAAGTGGACCATGGAATAGAAGTAATTGGTTTTTAATTTTCAGTATCCATTTTCAAACTTCGCTGTAATGATCCTATTTTATTCTTATCTAGTTTTAACTTCATTTTTAAGTGAAAATAATAATATTTATTATTTTATCCTCGGAAGTCTGTATTTTGGTTTGGGCTTGTAAAACTGATCTTATGCACTGGTCTCTTTTCAGCTTATATCCCTTGATATGGGTGCACTTATTGCTGGAGCAAAATATCGGGGAGAATTCGAGGATAGGCTGAAAGCTGTTCTTAAAGAAGTAACAGAATCTGATGGTCAGACTATCCTTTTCATTGATGAGATTCATACAGTTGTTGGGGCAGGTAATAACTTCATTTGCAGATGTCTGATTTTTAGGGATTCTAAAATCTGCTTAAAGGGTATCCTACTACTTGTTGAAGTTAGTTTATATACCAAAAATTCTTCATAGATCAATGGGGATTTCTGATCATACTTGATTCATGTTAGGTGCTACAAATGGTGCTATGGATGCTGGTAATCTCTTAAAGCCTATGCTTGGTAGGGGGAGCTGCGATGTATTGGTGCAACCACACTAGATGAGTACCGAAAATATATCGAGAAGGACCCAGCACTAGAGCGTCGTTTCCAGAAAGTTTATGTTGACCAACCTACAGTTCAAGATACCATTTCAATACTAAGGGGACTACGGGAAAGGTATGAGCTACACCATGGAGTCCGGATTTCTAACAGTGCACTTGTGGAAGCTGCAATTCTCTCAGATCGATATATCAGCGGGAGATTTTTGCCTGACAAAGGTAAAAATTACATTTTTAAATTTGCCAAAGGACCGAGAAATTTCAGGAGCATTCACTTTGATTCTATCAATAAGTTATTAATATGAAACATGACACCTTACAAATTTCATTATATTTTGATTTAAACCATTGAAATGTCAATGCTTAGAGAATAGTTCGGCAGCTTCAAGGGGTAAATGATATAAAGCATTATTTTAAATCATTTTGTAAAGATCTTTAAAATTGTAGCCACTTGGCTTCTGTTAGGAAGTTACATGTGACTAGAGTCTACTCGTTTTGGAAGGATTGGTTTTAAATGATCAAAATATGGTTCTGACTTTATCTCTTTTTAATTTCCATTTGCAAGTTTATTTGGTTAGTTTTTTTCTGGACTGCAATCAATGATGTTCATAAGGAACTGAATTCTATCTCCTTTCAAATTGCAGCTATTGTTTTGGTTGATGAGGCCGCAGCCAAACTGAAAATGGAAAAGATGAAGGTAAATAGTGAAGGCAAACATTGAATCTATGAGCAGAAAAGATTGAATCACAAATAGTGAAGGCAAACATTACTAGCTAACATTGAATCACAAATAGTGAAGGCAAAAAATGAAGCTATGAGAAGAAAAGATGTAACAGATAGGATATGTTTATTAGCACATGTTTATTGTATTTGAATGATGTTATAGTTGTTTGAATTGAGCTGTTGATGCAAAATATCACACCATTAGGCCTTGAAATTAGTCTGGTTTTATTAGTTGTTAAACTCATTCGTAAAATTGATCATCAGTAGCGATTCTATAATTGTCTTTGTAATTTTCTCTTTACTGTTGACTTCTTTTAATTGCTTCAGTTTGATGCCTGCTAGTATATAATTCCTTTAATCCAATGAAATGCTTATTTAGCAATTGAGCTTTTAGATAATAGTTCATTGTGGTTGAAAAAAGTTTGCATAAAGGATTTTGATTTTATGATAATTACTAGTGTATAAGAGAAGGAATTGCAATAGAAGTTTCGTTTAGTGAAGGTATAAGGACGACTGTTGGATTTAATTTTATTTTAATTTTTTTTTAAAATTTTCGACAGATTTGCGACGGATTTGCGACGAAAATGTGTAAGCGTTTGCGACGACTTTGCCACGGATATTTGCGACGGGTTTCCGACGACTTTGCGACGGAGACATTTGCGACGAAAAAATCCGTCAGAAACGATTTACGACGAGCGATTTTGCGACGACTTTTTGTCCGTCGGAAAGTTCGTCGGAAACGTCAATTTCCGACGAAAATCGCTGCATTTGCGACGAAAATTGCCGTCGGAAATCATCGATTTTCTTGTAGTGTAAGGAGCAATAGATATTGATCCTGCGCCAGGAACCAATTCTATAGAAAACTCTACCTCTCGGTCAGGAGGTATCGAAGAGACTTCATCCGGAAAAACATCCAGAAATTCATTCACCACTTGTACAGATGACAAATCTAAACCCCTTTCAGTGGATGCAGATAACATAATAATGTAAGCTTCCGCACCTTGGAATAATGATTGGCTCGCTGAGGTGAAAGAGATAACTGCTTCAGAATCTGCCTGCGTCAATCCTACGGATTCGGAGACGAAGTTAATTGTCCGATCGGCACAGTTGATTGTTACATGGTTTGCAGCCATCCAATCCATACCCAGAACAATGTCCATGCTTCTCATAGGCAAGCAAATAAATTTCACAACAAAATTTCTGTCCCCTATGACAAGTAGACAATTTTCACACAATGATTGGGTCTCGACCCGACCCTTGGCAGCCGTTAAAATAGTTATCGGTTCGGATAGCTCAGATAATGCTAGTCCCAACTGATCTACACATGCTTGTGCTATAAAACAATGGGTTGCACCGAAATCATATAATATATTGACTGAGTTATTGAAAAGAGATCTCGTACCCCTCAGCATTGTCATTATGTGTGATGGTCCGAGCATCCAAAGTGTTGATTCACCCCTGCTTAGGAGCATTTGGTGCTCCTTGGAAACTTTTCTTTGTTGGGCACTCATTTGCATAGTGGCCCTCTTCGTTGTAGACGTAGCACCGATTAGCTCCCTGTGGAAAATCGCCACGGTGATACCTTCTGCACTTTAGACAATTTCTAAACTTCAATTGATCGGCCGTTTGCACCTGTTTCCCCTTATAATTGCTTCCCTTTCCTGAGTCATGCCTGGGACCCATCTGTGAGCTAGATGGCCCCGTGTTCTTCTTATTCTGATGGAATGCCTTTCTGCTTGTATACAATCTTGCCAAATCACTTTCGGCAATATAGGCTTGTTGTACCATGGCTGCATAGTTACTCCTCAGAAAAGAACTTAGGCTTTGTGCAATATCCTCTCTCAGTCCATGCTTGTACCTATCAGTTTTCCATCGGTCGTTGGGAGCATATCCAGCTAAACTGAAGAATTGATACAACTCTTCAAATTTAGCCGTGTATTGGCCCACAGTCACACCTCCCTGGGTGAGAGCCAAAAACTCATTCTCTTTATCAAACCTCAAAGCAGTGGGAAAGAATTGTTCCAGAAAGGTTCTCCTGAAGTTCTCCCAAGTCTGGGGAGTTCCCATGGTCTCCATCATGGCTCTAGCATTCATCCACCAGTTATTGGCCTCTCCCTTCAGCATATGGGATGCCAATCTCAGCTTATCTTCATCTGTCACTTGCATTGTTAGAAAAATCTTTTCAATGTCATCCAGCCAATGTTGTGCTTTCATGACATCAGGCCCACCTCTGAACTCGGAGGGTTTCATCTTCAAGAATTCTGTGAAGACCCTTCTTGGATTCACTTGTGGCTCATGAGCTTGTTGCTGCTGAGCATTTTGCTACTGTGTCAATTGTTGCTGATGCATAAGCATCATATCCTGCATCATCTTCTGTTGGTTCTCAATCACATTTTGCATCCAGTCAAAATGTGGATCAGCAGGGGGAGGAACTCCTCTACCTCTTCTGGCCATGATTCTGCGAAATATGCACAAAGTATTAAGTTGATCAAGCTCAATGTCTAATAGCATACTAAGAAAATCACGACTGAAGGAAGTAAAAGACTCTAATAGCTAAGTCCGACTAGGTCGAACCGCTCTGATACCAACTGTAACACCCAGGTATTTTTATTTATTAAAAATACCCAAGTGCACATTAATAACACATCAGAGATATTATTTCCTGCTCAGACACTGAATATCACTATAAATTTCAAGCTGAATTACAACAAAGCAATCTTATTTAATAATTAGACCATATGGTTCCCTGACCATAAACCATCATCAAACTATAGTATTCAGTGTCATACAAGAAAGCGGAAGAAAGATATACACTACAGACATAGTGTTGTAGTACATAGACAACAAAAGGAAATATAAACTTAAGCATATAATGCTAAGTCGTCAGCAACCATCCGAGCTCAACCTACTCATGCCTCTGTGGTCCTCTCTTTCCCTGTTTCTCTGTAAAACAACAACATATAAACAATGAGATACAATCTCAGTGAGTTCTACCGAGACCCCTAGTAACACTCTCGGTTCAATTATGAGTTTCTTTTAACTTTACACGGCACCGACTGCATTACTGCTAAAAACCCGGTGAACTGCATTATTCATCTTCTAACAGATCACCGACTGCAATCCGTTGCTATATACCCGGTGAGCCTGTTAATCACACAACAAGTAAAGTACGACACCGACTGCAATCCGTTGCTATATACCCGGTGTATCGCACGAAATTTTTTAACATAACACCGACTGCAATCCATTGCTATATACCCGGTGAACCCCCTTACCAGTAGCAGTTTTCCTAATGGCACAGAGCCTAGGGTAGGGGATCATGACTGCCCCGCCTAGTATGTTAGTCTCATGGGTCGTCACCCAAAACTCGATATAATATACACATATATCCACTATCATATGAACCCGTAGTTCATTTGCATTATACCTTACCACGTAGGACTCATAGTCCGCTTTGTTATTAATAAAACATATCTGCACACGTGTACTATTATTCGGTTTTTCGAAACGATTTCAACTTCAAAAGTATTTTATAAAACCCTTTTGAAACACACCCAAAATCATGGCATTATAAGCCTAATATCATTATAGAAGGGTTAGGAAAGGATTAAAATAGGATTGGAATCGAAACGGAATCATTTCGGTCACTTTGTAAAATTTTGACAGAACCAGGCGTACGGATCGTGCCCCCATACGCACGGATCGTGCGCCCTGTTGGGCATTTTGAAAAACAGAAATCGAACCAGGCGCACGGATCGTTCCCCCATACGCACGGATCGTGCGCCCTGTTGGGCCTTTTGAAAAACAAAAACCGAACCAGGCACACGGATCGTGCCCCTGGGACGCACTGGTCGTGCGCATTTGACAGCATTGCAAAAATGGTATTTTTCATGAAAATTTGCTTTCCGATTAATCCGAAACTCACTCCGATCGATTCCTAACTCGAAAACAAACAATACCAAGCAATATTCCAATCCAAACAACATTAATTCATTCCTCAATCAATCAAGATATCAATCAAAAACTCAATCTAAACGAATTTCGTCCAAACGCGATATATTTCAAAATAACGTTTTCGACTCAAAATCTTTCGAAAGCAAATCACATAAAATTCATTTCAAAACGGAGTAAACCTAAACGTGAGTAAAACTCACCCTTGAAGCGAGAGTCGACACCGAGCCGAAATCACCAAGACTTCAAAATCTCCTAACGGAACCCTATATCACCAATCCACTTCAAACTTGGATTCGAGCTTCAAAACGCGATCAATCTTCCTCAGCTTCGATCCTAACCATGTTTCAATCACCAATTTCATCACACAATTCTTGATTTCAACAATTTCCCCATTAAAACCCTCAATTTTCGTAGGTCAGGATGAGGGGGGAGAAATGGAGGAAAGCTTACCAAGTTCTTGGACTTTGATGATGGAAAGGAGATGATGATGATGATGAAATTTGGAGGATGGGTTGGTGATCTTCCTCTTCTTCTCCTTCTTCTTCTCCTTCTTCTTCTCCTTCTTCTTCTCCTTCTTCTTCTCCTTCTTCTTCTCCTTCTTCTTCTCCTTCTTCTTCTTCTTCTTCTTCTTCTTCTTCTTCTTCTTCTTCTTCTTCTTTCCTCTTCTTTTCTTCTTTTCTCTCCTCTGTTTCTTTCTTTAATTCTTTTCTTTCTTTATTTCAATTAATTGGTAAATGGTCAAATGACCATATTGCCCTTAATCTCTTATTTCTTCCCCAAAGCACCCTTATTTCGTTTTATCGGTTTAACATTCCTGAGATTATTTAACATCAGCTACAATTTTTTTTGATAACATACACATATCTTAAGATACAATATTTTTTAAGATGGCTGGCGGGGTTTTAGTTGCTGCAAATGGAAAACAATTTGAGGGGAAAGTCACCGCATTTGTATTGGTCACATGTTTGGTGGCAGCCATGGGAGGTCTACTTTTTGGTTATGATCTTGGTATTACCGGAGGAGTGACCTCCATGGAGCCATTCCTAATAAGATTCTTCCCAAGTGTTTACAAACAAATGAAAGATGAATCTGGCCACGAGAGTCAATATTGCAAATTTGACAATGAGCTCCTTACTTTGTTCACATCATCCTTGTATTTGGCAGCATTGGTAGCTTCTTTCTTTGCTTCCACAACTACAAGAATGTTGGGACGCAAGATCTCAATGTTCACAGGTGGCTTGTTTTTCTTTGTTGGTGCATTGTTAAATGGTTTCGCTGTAGGATACTGTAATCAGGTAAGAATCATTATCATTCTTATGCTTTCAAGTTTGAATCTTTAGAAGGTTGAGAACATTAAAATAAATTGCAATTTATTTTGTTTGTTACACCCAAATAATCTGTTCCAGTGTATTTGTCTGAAATGGCTCCGGCAAAGATCCAAGGTGCACTCAACATGGGTTTCCAAATGATGATGACAACTGGAATCCTAGGTGCAAACCTTATCAACTATTGGACGTCCAACCTATAGAGCGGATGGAAAATTTCTCTGGGTGTTGGAACTATTCCTGCAATCATGTTGTGTATCAGATCTTTATTCTTAGGTGACACACTGAATTCTTTGATTGAAAGGGGCCAAAAGGACGAAGCTAAGAAAATGTTGCAAAAGATTCGTGGAATTGATAATGTTGAAGAGGAGTTCCAGGATCTCATCGATGCTAGTGAGGAACCTAAAAAGGTGGATCACCCATGGAAGAATATTACACAACCAAAATACAGACCTCAACTCACATTTTGCTCTTTAATTCCATTCTTCCAACAACTCACCGGCATCAATCTTATCATGTTTTATGCACCCGTTCTTTTCAAAACTTTAGGCTTTGGCAGTGATGCTTCCCTTTGGGCTGCTGTTATTTCTGGAGGCGTCAACGTGGTTGCCACTTATGTTTCCATCTTCTCTGTGGACAAGTTTGGAAGAAGGATTTTGTTCCTTGAAGGCGGTGTACAGATGTTTATTTGCCAGGTACAAACTATAAAAGAATTAATAATTAACACTTTATATTTTAAAATGATTATATATATATATATATATATATATATATATTATTCAAGCTGAGTCATTTTCTATGATTGAATAATTTAAAGCATATAACTATTGCTTGTAGATTGTTGTTGGAAGCATGATTGCTACCAAGTTTGGAATCAGTGGTGAAGGATCATTTACTAAAAATGAAGCCAATCTTCTCTTGTTCTTTATATGCACATATGTTGCAGCATTTGCATGGTCTTGTGGTCCATTGGGATGGCAAGTACCTAGTGAAATATGATCTCTTGAGGTTCGATCTGCAGGTCAAGCAACCAATGTTGCTGTGAATATGTTGTTCACCTTCACCATTGCTCAAATTTTCCTCTCCATGCTTTGTCACCTAAAGTTTGGTCTTTTCTTCTTCTTTGCTGCCTTTGTGCTCCTTATGACCATTTTCATTGCCTTGTTTTTACCCGAGACAAAGAACGTGCCCATTGAAAAAATGAATAAAGTGTGGAAGTCACACTGATTTTGGGGGAAGTTTGTACCAGATATCGTCAATGACCGTGACCACAAGGCTATTTGCTTAAATTATTTTTAAAAATCTTATGGCATATACCAAGATGTACTTGTCAAAGACATAAAGTTGTCTGTGGTGTTATGGCATATGCCCATGGAACAGTTGCACAGGATGAAAATTTCAAATCGGTTGTGTCCAAGACCCAAAAGAAGAAATTTCGGCGAGAAAAAAGAAATTGGTCCCAAAAATCGTAGGATATAATACCTGTTCCAGGGAAAATTTTGTCTGTTTCTCTTTTTGATCTGGGTAATGTAAATTATTAGTCTTTTTTTGTCTCTAGGATGGATTGTCTTAGAGGTCTTTTGTCGTAACAAGGTAAGGGCTCCCTATTATTACTTAGATTCTATTTTATTTTCTTGCCAAGGGTATTGGTCTAGTCCCCTCTTAGGCTCTCTTTTGTCCTCTTTCTTTTTTTTCTTTTTTTAATATATTGAAGGGGAAATACTCTTTTTCCGTCTTGATGTTTTTTCATCAGAAAATTTTAACGATGTTTCTTTCTTTCTATTCGCCAAAAATAGAGTACATACATGCATACATTCTAACCATGTTACAAACAACCAATTAAATGTCTTAGTATCCTGATTCGACAATAAAGCACAATCCAACAACACTAATTGACCATGATGATTTACTCCAATAAAAGGTGCAAAACGCATGTCATGTTTATTTGTTAAGTAAGTGGTGTGAAATGTTACTGCGCCGCCAAAATATTCATATGAGGCCTTACATCTCGCTTTTGTATTCTTACAAAATAGTTTTGAATTGCTTCGACATCTCCTATCCCAAGTCGTAGTCTCCAAGTCGTAGTCTCCTTGCTTTATCAATATAGTTTTCAGAATCATTTTCTCCAAGCTTCATTGTTGAATGCTAACCTCCTTTTTATATGATGCACTAGATTCTTAGCTTCTCTTTGGTAGCGCTTATGCTTAAAAACAATTTTTAAAATTGTAATTGGTCCATCTGAACATATACAAACATTCAATCTAGTCTCACCTTGAGCTTTTGTTATAGGTTTTAAATTTCGAAGATTTTTTTTAAATTGCTTACATACTTTGTTCTACGACTACATGCTAGAATAAAATAGTCTCTTCCTCCGTCTTCATTTTTGCTACTAATTTTAGTGACTCCAAAATTCATAGATCGAGCATAAGTCTTGTAAAACTTCATAAAATCATCTTTAGAGCTAAATATCATTTCAACCTCGACGTTTGTCATCTTCATGAATAATATTTGGCTTAAATATGTTTTTAGTATGATAGTATCTGCAAATATAGAGAAATTCGATTTTAGTCCCTGCAATTTATTTTAAGTCAATCCCTACACACATGTTTCCATTTAAGTCCTTATGTTAATAACTTTGTTTGTCAATTGCTGATGTGTCAAACAAAAGTGTCATGTAGCTTTTACACGTCACCATTTTTTTTTATTTAATTTTAAATTGTTGACCTGGATCTCAAATCAATGGAAACAAACTTCTATTTGGCTTGTAACCCAGAGCAAGGAACACAAAGACGGTCAAACAAATATCTCTCTAGAGTGAAATGAAGAAGGAGGGGGAAATTGGGCTTGAGTTTGGAGAGAAATGAAGAAGAAAATTGAGAAGTGGGTGGGTGGTCTAAAATGTGTGAAGTTTAGGGCTTAGCGTTTCATACTCACTTTTTGAACTTTTTAGCCGATTCTTTTTCTTATTCAGCATTGTTTGATCAACACCACTTTCATATTATTTTAATTATTTTATGTTTGTTTGTTCTATTTAGTTGCAATTAGGAGTGTCAAAATGGATGGATCCAATGGATTTGGATTTGGATTTGGATTTGGATTATAATGAATGAATTAGAGACAATTCATTTATCCATTAAAATTGTACCAAACAAATCCAATCCAATCCATCCATTTACAAAAAAGTCTATCAAATCCATCCACTAATATTTCTAAAACATAAAAAACCTTTTTAATAAAAAATTTTTTTTATGAGTTAAAAAATAAATAAAAACTCAGTCATAATTTTAATATTTTTTATTACAGCAGAAATTTAATTCTTTATATTTATATATATATATATACAAATATAATATATATATATAAATATAATATTATATATGGTAGTGGTGGAAGATGGTGGCCGGCGGCAGAGTTCCGACGACCTTCACGGCGGGTGGCGGCGAAGCTTTGACGACCCACACGGTGGCCAACGGCGGCCTTTACGGCGGCCTGTGGTGGAGCTCCGGCGGTCGTTGGTGGATTTTTGTTGCAATATTCCTACTCAATATCAAAACTGTTGTAATTTTGGGTGTTTAATTTTTTTTCATAATTAAAATTTGGGTATTTAAATGTCGACACAAGATGGCAAAGGAGGTCCAGTTTTGTTGAAAAGTGATCAAATATTTGACAAATCTATGACTTAGTAACCTCACTTCACTTTTGCTTGGATGTTTCATGCTTCAGTAGACTGACTTTTCAGTCAACTGAATTGACTCATGATGTTAAGGTAACTGTTTTTCTTTGGTACAAAACTAATCAAAATTCAACTTGGCAATTCACACTACACATGTAACCACCACCATTTAAATCTATAAATATATATATAGAAGGAAAGTGCTTCTTCTATATTCCAACATTAATATCAAACACAAATATATATATCATAACAAAGTGCTTCACTCAACAAAATACAAAATGAAATCTCTTTCTCTCTTGCTACCTATATTTTATCACCTTCTTCTCTTTACATCAAGCAGAACTGTGACATTGGCCTTGTTATTAGGAAACCAAACAGATTATTTAGCATTGTTAAAATTCAAGGAATCAATATCTAATGACCCAAATGGAATATTAGCTTCTTGGAATACTTCAACACACTTCTGCAACTGGCACGGAATCACATGCAACCCAATGCATCAAAGAGTTACAAAGCTAAACTTACAAGGTTACAAGTTGCATGGAATCATATCTCCTCATGTTGGCAATCTCTCTAATATGAGAAACCTTAACCTTGGAAACAACACATTCTATGGTAACATTCCACAAGAATTTGGTCAATTGTTACATCTAAGATACCTTGTTCTAATCAACAATTCATTGTCTGGTGAGTTTCCCAAAAACTTGACAAGGTGTTCTGAGCTCAAAAGCATAGATTTAGCAGGTAACAATTTAATTGGTAAAGTACCTAGTGAAATTGGATCTCTTTCAAAGCTACAAAATTTGTTTATAGAGAAAAACAGTTTATCTGGAAAATTGCCACCAACCATACAAAATCTTTCATCACTTATTTTTCTTTCTATGGGTTACAACAACTTGGAGGGAAACATTCCAAAGGAAATATGTTTCCTAAAACAGTTGAAGTTTCTAACACTTCCTATCAACAATTTTTCTGGTACATTTCCTTCTTGTCTTTACAACATGTCATCTCTTGCTATGATTTCAGCTGCAGAGAATCAATTTAATGGCTCTTTAGTATCTAATATGTTCAATACCCTTCCCAATCTCCAATATTTTGCCATTGCTGGGAATCAGTTTTCAGGTTCCATTCCAATTTCCATCTCAAATGCGTCTTCCCTTCAAGTACTTGATATGGCTGAAAATCTTTTCACCGGTCAAGTTCCAGATTTAGGGAAACTAGAAAATATATGGGCTCTAAGTTTGTCTTCCAACAGTTTAGGTGACAACTCAAGCAAGGATTTGGAGTTTTTGAACTCCTTGACAAACTGTAGCAACTTGCAGCTGTTATCTGTTTCCTATAATCATTTTGGAGGTCATTTGTCAAATTCTTTGGGCAATTTTTCCACTGAGCTTAGACAACTATATCTTGGTGGTAATCAGATATCAGGAGAAATACCTGCAGAACTAGGAAATCTAGTTAGCTTAACTCTCTTGACTATGGAAGTTAACCATATTGAAGGTGTTATTCCAACTACTTTTGGGAAATTCAAAAAGATGCAATTGTTGGACTTGAGTCAAAATAAACTGTTAGGATATGTACCAACCTTCATAGGAAACCTTAATCAATTGTTTTACTTGCATTTAGGACAAAATATGTTTGATGGAAATATTCCTTCAGGTATAGGAAACTGCCATGAGCTACAATACCTAAACCTTTCACGAAATAATCTTAGAGGAACCATACCATTAGAGGTTTTTAGTCTTTCCTCTCTATCGAACTTACTGGACTTGTCTCACAACTCATTTAGTGGTAGCTTACCAAAAGAAGTGGGTATGCTAAAAAATATGGGTGAGCTAGATATCTCTGAGAATCATCTATCTGGGGATGTTCCTGGGACCATTGGTGATTGCATAAGCTTAGAGTCTCTAAAGTTGCAAGGGAACTCCTTCCATGGAATCATACCATCTTCTTTGGCTTCTCTCAAAGGCCTTCAATACTTAGACCTTGCAAGAAATCGGTTGTCGGGACAGATTCCATATGTTTTGCAGAAGAATTCTGTTTTGAGACACTTGAATGTTTCTTTTAACATGTTGGAGGGCGAGGTACCGGAAAAAGGTGTCTTCGGAAATGCAAGCGGGTTGGTGGTGTCTGGAAACGATAAGCTTTGTGGGGGTATTCCACAGTTACATCTTCCACCATGCTTTGTTGTCAAGGGTAGAAAATCCTCAGTGCATCATAATTTTAAGTTGATAGTAGTGATAGTTTGTGTGGTTGCATTTTTCCTCATACTGTCATTTATTCTAGCATTGTACTGCATCAGAAAAACAAAGAAGAAAACTTCTTTTCATTCACCAACAACTGACCAGTCAGCCAAGGTTTCATACCAAAACCTGCACAATGGAACCAATGGGTTCTCAGCTGAAAACTTGATAGGATCGGGAGGTTTTGGTTCTGTGTACAAAGGTTTTCTTGAATCTGAAGATAAAGTTGTTGCTGTAAAGGTCCTAAACCTTCAAAAGAAAGGAGCTCACAAGAGTTTCATTGCTGAATGTAATGCACTTAAAAATATTAGACATCGAAATCTGGTTAAGATTTTAACATGTTGTTCTAGTAGTGATTACAAAGGTCAAGAATTCAAAGCTCTAGTCTTTGATTACATGAAAAATGGAAGCCTAGAACAATGGTTGCATCCAGGGACAATAAATGCAGAGGACCAAAGAATGTTGGACCTTGCTCAAAGATTAAATATAATTATTGATGTTGCTTCTGCATTGCACTATCTTCATCACGAATGTGAGCAACCCATCCTTCATTGTGATTTAAAGCCAAGCAATGTCCTTCTTGATGATGACATGGTTGCACATGTGAGTGATTTTGGCATAGCAAGACTTGTCTCAACTATTGATGGTACCTTTCATAACCAAACTAGTACAATTGGAATAAAGGGGACTGTTGGCTATGCTCCTCCAGGTACCTTCTCTACTCTTGAATCATCCCGTGTTTCTATTTGAAGAGCTATCATAAGCTTAGAATCTCTTCAGTTGTGTCTGGTGCATCTGCGTCTCATCAACCACCAGACGTAATTGATAGAAATCACTAGACGCAGATGTTTGATGCACCAGACACGTTTCTAATAGCTATTCTAATAGTTTCTTTGAAATTTCCTTACTTTTTCTATCAACTAGATATTTACTACTTACTAGTAAATGAGTACTAATAGTTACTACTACATGTAGAGTATGGAACGAGTTCTGAGGTGTCTACTTCTGGCGACGTTTATAGCTTTGGGATTCTTGTGTTGGAAATGCTTACTGGAAGGAGACCTACGGATGATATGTTTGAAGATGGTCAGAACCTTCGTAGCTTTGTCGAAATTTCCTTTTTTGATAATCTGTTGCGGTTACAGATTTTGGACCCATTACTTGTTCCAAAAGATGAAGAAGCAGAACTGATAGAAGAAAACAATGATGAGAAGTGCTTAGTTTCACTTATTAGGATCGGACTTGTTTGTTCTATGGAATCACCAAAACAAAGAATGAGTATGGTTGAGGTCACAAGGGAGCTCAATCTAATCAGAAAGGCATTTTTGGTGGTGAGATAAATAGTGACCTACTCAAATCTCTGCATATAAATGGAGATCACAAAATGTAGATGTTCCTTTCTGACACTGTTGTTTCTGTCAAATTTATAGTGGAAGTTCCAATGTATAACAACACTATTTTGTCCTTTTTTATTTGTCACTAGTGTATTAAAATTAAGATTTCTACATTCTCAGTTGCTTCGGCTGATGCCCCCTTAGATGCACGTTTGTGACATTCACACCACGGAAGAATATAGTGTTAATAGATGCAATGCCTCATCTAAGAAGTATAGAACTTGTACTTTAGATATTTTTATTTCCATCACCAATTTTCCAAATTTTAGTGGAAGTAACAAAATGCTCTTAAATTATCTCCATATCATCTTTTGGAGATATGACACCCAATTCCTACTATCATATGCAGGAAGCCTGTCCACCAGCATTGACAGCCAACACCTTTTATGCAGAGCAGAAATCAAGACAGTATACAGGTATGGTGAACTATCTCTTCTACAAAGAAATAATACTTACGTGCACCATAATGACAAAACAGTCCAGACGAGCCACTCTCCCTGGTTGATCACCGCATCAATGGGTAACCAAACAAAAAAATATTAATGCACTAAACCATAATGGATAAAGGATTAGCAATAATACCACAAAATTAGCCACTCTCCCTGGTTGAATACATTTTATTAAGATTTTCTTCAATACAACAACATAGATAAAGGATTAGCAACTCAGTTAGAAGAATATATATATATATATATATATATATATATATATATATATATATATATATATAAATAACAGGTCGAGTTGTATGCAGTAGAGACAACTTGTTTCATGTTCTAACATCAGTCATTAAAATGGTCCTACATACATTTACCAGTATACAAATATTAAATATTAAATACAATTACATTTTATAACTTTAAGACTGGGAAAACAAACAACTTCCTCATGCATGACACCTTCCCCATTCATATATCCAGATTAAAAGGAGCTGATTCTAACTGTTTATAATTGCCATGTTACCAGTGGTAAAATTTGAATCCTATAGCAGCACTTATTGCAGTTTCTACCATAAGCCCAAAACTCAACTGAGAAGATCAAGCATAATTAGACATGCTTTATAATGCAGTCAGTATTGGATCTTTAACTAGACTCAGTTTCTTAAAAGATTAGAACCTGTTACGGATTGCGCCCAATCCATAAATAGTGAGGCCCATTATCAAAAGGAAATCCATTAATCAACGGCTAAGATCTAGGTCCTAGATCGGACGGCTCTGATAAATTAGGTCAAACACACATTTACTCTATAAATAAGCATTAATGCAATGCCCAAGGTACAGACTCTCTCCAACATTCTTACCTCTAATCAATTCACTAGCTGACTTGAGCGTCGGAGTGTCTTTGCAGGTACCACCCCACCTCGAATCGGAACGGAGTTCGGTTGATCAAGATCTAATACTACCAACTATCCCGGATCGTTCATACCTTCTGAGATACGGTACAAAACATTGGCGACCACAGTGGGAGGATCTTGTACTCTAGTTCCTCTCTCATCTCCTTGATTGACGATGGCTCCAATGTTGCGACAGAGGACTATCCCGAGTGTCATTGAGGGACCGGTCCTACAGCAGGTGACTCCGGAAGGAGTGGCAGTCACCTTACCCCTTAGCCCGGCGCGTGCTCAAAACTCGACTACGGCTATGGTTCCTAGGGGCTCAGCCCGGAACCGACTTCCACCTCCCCCTCAAACGGTCCAGGTGTCGGTCGATGCTGTTCAACAGCTCGTCCAGTTGCTAAATCGGCAAGCTGAGGTTGACTAGCAAGGAAGCCAACGCTACACCCAGTTAGAAGCTGAGATTGCTGAGATCCGGGCTCGTAACATCCCGGATCGGAGTTCCTCTCAGCGCAACTCTCCAAGTTGAAGGACTCATGGCCACAGGCGCCACCGATCTCCGGCTTGGAGGAGATACCATCATCGCTCTCCACCTCATCGTAGAGGAGGGCGAGGATCGAGGACTCCCCCAAGTCGGACTCTTGATGATACCTGCTATCCTGAGGGTTCCTCTCAGCCTAGCCCGTCTCTGGCTTCCTCTTCTCCAAGGCGACGTTCCAAAAGCCGGGAAATATCCCCGAGGCAGGAACATCGGCGCCCTCGCTCGCGGAGATCCCCCGACAAATATGACTACCAACGGTCTCCACCCCAAGAGAGGTCGGCAAAGCATAAATGACCTTTCACAAGTAAGATCGACTACTTTTCGGTGCCGAAGCACCTCGAGAAACCCCCTGAGGGTTTGAAAATGCATGATGGAACCAGCAATCCGGATCGCCACCTCGACTATTTTGACACGGTGATGCAATACTGGAATGTCCCGGAAGAGATTAAGTGCGGGATTTTCCCTCTCACTTTGGAGGAAATAGCTTTGGATTGGTTCAGGGCCCTTAAGCCAAACACCATCTCTTCGTGGGATATCTTGGCTAAGCTTTTCTCTGCGCACTTCACGCACTCCAAGATGAAGCCGAAATCCCAGAAGGTGCTGCAAGCAATTTGGCAAGATGAGAATGAGCCTCTCCGCCTCTCCGGGACTATATAGAGAGATTCAACCGTGAAGCTGCGCAAGTTCGGAACCTCGACGACTCTTTCCGACTTTACTTCATCGAGATGGGACTTCGTGAGGGGAGTTTGTTTCAGACCGATGTCAGAGTAAATCAGCCCGAGTCTCTCGCAGAGTTCCTCCGGAGGTCTCAGAAGTACATCGATCATGAAGAAGGGGTTAACGCAGGAAGGTCACATGTCAAGCCCGGAGGACCTAGGCCCCGGAATGAGCCTACGGGCGTGATGTAATCCGACTTTGTAAATATTCAACCATCTAATATATATGGATCAGCTACAATTTGTCGACGTTCGGTACTTGTTGTTTTCCTCACTCTAAGTGCTTAGTAAATATGAGTTCTGAGGTTGAAGGGAACGACTTGAGATCGGACGAACAATCACCTTAAAATTCCACGCTAAACCGAAACACGAGCCACAGAGCCTGATATCGCTAGCGACCGAGGTAGTCGCGACCCGTTGGGACGAGTTCAATCCGGGCCGAGCCCTGGTAAACTGTCCCAAGGGCTACAAAGATCTTTTGGATTCGAAATCGCAAAGATTAATGGCCGAGGCTGCCATTACCCTGGAGGGCCAGTTCTATCCAGGCCAAGTCCTGGTAAACTGTCTTAAAAGCGACATTAAGCTGACACCTCGAGTCACTCGGTGGTCACATTATTCCTGGATACTCTGAGGCTAGGGGCATAAACCTTCGTAGGTACAAGCCCGACCATGGAATGAATCCCGGGAACTCCGAGGCTGGGGGCAGACACCCTCGTAGGTATAAGCTCGGCCTTCGAGATTAATGGTCGAGGCTGCCATTACCCTGAAGGGCGAGTTCGATCTAGGCTGAGTCCTGGTAAACTGTACTAAAGGTGACATTAAGCTGACACCTCGAGTCACTCGGTGGTCAGATCATTCCCGGATACTCTGAGGCTGGGGGCATAAATTTTCGTAGGTACAAGCCCGGCCATGGAATGAATCCCGGGCACTCCGAGGCTGGGGGAAGACACTCTCGTAGGTATAAGCCCGGCCTTGGAGATTAATGGCTGAGGCTGCCATTACCCTGAAGGGCGATTTCATTCTAGGCCAAATCCCGGTAAACTGTCCTAAAGGCAACATTAAACTGACACCTCGAGTCACTCGGTGGTCACATCATTCCCGAACCTTCTGAGGCTGGGGGCATAAACCTTCATAGGTACAAGCCCGACCTCGGAAAAGATCACAATTTCAAGACCCAAATCTCGGGCACTCTGGGGCTGGGGGCAGACACCCTTGAAGGTATAAGCCTAGCCTTGAAGAAGGTCGCCACGAAGGTTCGACCTCAAATTCAAAACTCTCACGAAGCCCGGACAAGCTTACAAGTCAGGATCGCCAAACAGGTGACCCGACTTGGGGGGCAACTGTTACGGATTGGGCCCAATCCATAAATAGTGAGGCCCATTATCAGCAAATCCATTAATCAACGGCTAAGATCTAGGCCCTAGATCGGACGGCTCTGATCAATTAGGTCAAACACACATTTACTCTATAAATAAGCATTAATACAATGCCCAAGGTACAGACTCTCTCCAACATTCTTATCTCTAATCAATTCACTAGCTGACTTGAGCGTCGGAGTGTCTTTGCAAGTACCACCCCACCTCGGATCAGAACGGAGCTCGGTGGATCAAGATCTAATACTACCAACTATCTCGGATTGTCCATACCTTCCGAGATACGGTAGAGAACAGAACCTGCTGAGTCTTTGAGCTGCATTCCAAGTACAGTAGCACCGATTGCCCTCTTCGGCTCTTCTCCCTCTTCCTTTATTGTAAAAAATTTTACACAAAAATAACAAAGAGTACTACTCGGGTGTCGTTCATGATATTCTTGGTTCATCAATCATTGAACTCTCATTAACTATTCTATTCTACTCTGATTGAGTTATTACCTCCCATGGTTTCACCCCCAAGAATAATACACACTCAACCATCATCTTTCATTCTCACATAAAGCTTAACAATAACTCACCCTTTCCTATTTCATAGTAATCGTTCAGATTTAGCACTATTCTTAGAGGGATTTATACAAACACCGTGCGCTAATGTGAGGAATTTGTTTACCAAACAGAACCAAGCTTATAAGTCAAAGGCAATACTAAACTATAAACTAGCTTATTTACCTTGTGTGACGGTTTCGACTGCAAGGGATAAACCGGAACAGTCATGGACTCATTCTAGGGACTCCAATGGTGGAATGGTGCCCGAAGAAGAAGAATCTAAGATAAATCTAGGATAGATATTAATCATTGAAATGAGAAAATGTAAGATAAAAGATTTAATTGTGTAATGATTGATGATCTCTTTCATTAATAATTGGGTGGTTATATAGCCGCATGAGAATACAATCATTGAGGGAATATTCCCTTGCTAGTACAACTAGTACAACTTCTAGAAAGTGTACTACACACTAGTACTAAATTGAGAAGTGCAACAAGTACTAAACACTAGTATATTTTTAGGCAAATAGTAAATAGTAAATTCCTACATTTACCCTATTACAATACTCCCCCCTTTCAAACATCCTTGTCCTCAAGGATGAATATTTCCAAGTACCATGTTTTGGAGGTAAAATCTTCTATTTGAGTAGTCTTGGAGGAACACGAATGCGAACTCAGTCAATCATCTTTCTGTGAAACATAGCCACCACATAGCAATTTTGACATTCAAAGGCAATCACGAGGAGGAAGTCATCTTCATGATTCTGGAGGACAAGTTTGAAAGTCAATTCCTGTTGTACATTATCACCACCACGATTTTTAGCAGCAGTAGCCTCAATAAGAGAAGCACAAGTCTCTAAGGAATGCAAAAGGGAAGAACCTGCCATGGTTTTTAACCAACTTTCAGGGCTAGATATCAAATAAACTGCAGCAAGTGAACCCTTTTCCTTTTGAGCAATCAAATGACCATACACTAATGCTTCAATGGTGTCAACAGCCTGAAAAATCTCAATGTCAGTAGCATGATTATCCATAAGCTGGCTGATCTGCAACCTCCCATTCCCGTAAGTAAGATGATTACAAAGTGTAGAATTGGCTTTCTCACATCCCTCATAGTTGACAAGAACGCAAGCACAATCAAAATACATGGGAATAATGGAATTAACCACCGAGTGGATAGGTGCTCCATAATTCTAGAGTTCCCAACCATGAATTGTCAACCAAGAATTAAAACCATGAAAATTGCTATGCTGAATAGTGGAACAAGCGCAATGCACAAATTCAGAATATTCAAGGACCCAATAAGCTAGCAAAATTAAAGTATAGAGCATATAAAATTCTGCATACCAGCCTTGAGGGAGAAAGGTGAGGGCAATAACCCCTTGAAAGTATTCTCCATCTCTAAAAATTAAGGGGACCATTGCAAGCCCAACGTCACTCAAACTTTTGCCAAAATCAACTCCTATTTTTGTTGTTGTATGGATAGCAAAACCAGCACTTAACTCAAAATCCAGCAATATATTTGGTCTGTTGAAAATAATAACGCCACATGACTTGGAAGTTCCATTGATATCCATTTTAATGAACGCCATATTTTGTGAATATATGCCTTGACAGGAACAATTTTGTTTTGATGATTGACAAAAGAAGTTCAAAAAGGACAAGACGACAAAAAGCGGAAAATGAGATCAAGCTTTCAAGTCAAGAGCTGTTTATTGTATTGTGTGTGTTAGGATAATTTGTAAGTGGAAATAAAGCTCTCTAAAATAAAATAAATCACACACTCACAATATTTTTCATATAAATAATTTTGCATGAAAATATTTTTTAAACAAATCTCATGCATGCATAATTGATTTCTAATATTCCCTATGAAGCACATTCAAGCATACAATCGATTCCCAATATTCCCTATGAAGCACAAAATCGATTTCATCATGCTTTGAGGAAGCACAAAATCGATTTCATCATGCTTTGAGGAAGCATACAATCGATTCTTCATGTCTTAAAGGAAGCATACAATCGATTCTTCATGTTTTAAGGAAGCATACAATCGATTCTTCATGATTTAAGGAAGCATACAATCGATTTCCCTCATGTTTTAAGGAAGCATACAATCGATTATGAACCTGTTAAAAAGAAGCACATAATCGATTTCAAAGCAAACAATCGATTTATACTTCTAAACTCCTTAAGCACATAATCAATTGTTTTTCATTTAGTGTCAGATCTCATTCAACGGTCACATTTTTCTAAGCCTATAAATAGAGGCTTCTCATTTCACTTTCAACACAACTCATTCTTGCATCTGAAACTCTATCATTCTTGTCATCACTCTCACTCTTCTTACACTTGCTAAAATCTTTATTTGAGAGCTTTATATTTCATATAGTTTGAATTGTATTACTGTGCTTCAATTTGTTCTATCTACACTATTGAGTGTACTATCATTGTCTTTGTCATTTCTTATTTTTGGGTGTGATCCCAAGGTATTCAAGAGAGGTGATATCTCTTGGTTTTTAAAGTTCTTTAACATAGGGAGGTGATATCCCGGGTTTTTGTAAAAAGGTCTTTGGTTGTAAAGGTTTCTAGCAGAACCTGTTTTAAAAGCTAGTGATTGTTTAAAATCCCTTGGAGTTTTCCTTGGGGACTGGACGTAGGCCTGAAGATTGGCCGAACCAGTATAAAACTCTGTGTGTCTTCTTCTTTCCCTTCATCTCTTTTATTTTCCTTGCAAGTTATATTTACTTCCTTATCGCTCTTATTCAAATCAAAACATTTTCTTAAGCAATTTACTTTACTTGATCAACTTGCTTTTAAAGACTTTATTTTTAAGTGCTATTTTTAATTTCACAATTCACCCCCATCTTGTGTTTGAAGTCACTTGGTTAACAAGTGGTACCAGAGGTAGAATCTTGGTAAAGACTAACTGTCTCAAGAGGCAAGATGACTTCAAATGACTCTTTAAACAGACCCCCATCTTTCAATGGTGAAGGGTATGATTATTGGAAAACAAGAATGAAAATTTTTATTGAAGGAGTAGATTGTGATGTTTGGGATGCTGTCATAAATGGTTCGTTTGTTCCCACTCATCTTGTTAATGATGAAATGGTGAACAAACCTAGATCTCTTTGGACCAAAGATGAAAAAGAAAAGGTTCAATACAATTTGAAAGCTAAGAACATCATCACAACTTAATTAAGCATTGATGAGTTCTATCGTGTATCACATTGTAAAACCGTCAAGGAAATGTGGGACGCCCTTCAAGTGACTCATGAAGGTACTACCGAGGTCAAAAGGGCTAGAATGAACACATTAACTCATGAGTATGAGCTATTTAGGATGAAACCGGGTGAAACCATCCAAGAACTAAACAAACGTTTCATCCATATAGTTAACCATCTTAGAGGCCTTGGAAAATCTTTCGAAAATGAGGACTTGACCAATAAAGTTCTGCGATGCCTAAATAGAAATTGGCAACCCAAAGTGACAGCTATCTCGGAATCTAAAGATTTATCTTCTATGGACTTAACCACTTTATTTGGTAAATTGCAGGAACATGAGCTCGAATTAAATCGACTCATTGAAAGTGAGGAAGGCGAAAAGAAAAAGAAAGGACTTGCTCTTAAAGCATGCACCAAAGAAAGTGACACGGAAGACTATGACAGCCTCAATGAAAATGATGAAGACATCAGCCTAATGGTTCGAAGATTCAAAAATTTCATGAAGCACAAAGGAAAATCCAAACAATTGGCTAATCCTCAAGAGAAGAATGAGGAAGGAACTTCCTTCAATCCAACATGCTATAAATGTGGTAAGAACGGACACATAAAGCCGAACTGCCCTCAAACTCAAAAATATGAGAAACCAGATAGAAAACCCCGAAAGGAATCAAAAGAAAGAAGGGCGTGCATCACTTGGGATGAAAATGACATGGAATCATCCGATGAATCTGAAGAAGAGGAAGCAAAACTATGTCTCATGGCAGAGCATGAGGAAGATGAGGTGTGCTTGAAAGCCAAGAGCTCAAAGTGGTATCTAGATAGCGGCTGTTCAAAGCACATGACATGAGACAAAGAGAAGTTCTCTCATTTGGCTCCAAAAAGCAGCGGATTTGTGTCTTATGGTGACAATACAAAAGAAAAGAATGTTGATGATCTTGCAGAAATTTTGGGAAACAGTCTTCTAAAAGAACAGGACAAAAGCATGGAAGATGAAGATCAATCACCTCATCAAGATCTACCTAAAGAATGGAGAATGTCAAAGGACCATCCTCTTGACAAAGTGATAGGTGATATCTCAAAAGGGGTAACTACTCGAAACTCTTTAAAGAATGCATGTAACCATATGGCTTTCGTCTCTCAAATTGAACCAAACAATATTGATGAAGCTATTTTTGACGAACATTGGACCCTTGCCATGCAAGAGGAATTAAATCAATTTGAGAGAAACAATGTTTGGGAACTCGTTCCTAAACCTAAAGACCATCTAGTGATTGGAACCAAATGGGTTTTTCGGAACAAGCTTGATGAAAATGGCATTATTATTAGAAATAAAGCAAGACTTGTTGCCAAAGGTTACAATCAACAAGAAGGCATAGATTTTGATGAAACCTATGCCCCCGTGGCTAGGCTAGAAGCCATTCGCATGCTTCTTGCTTTCTCTTGCATCATGGATTTTAAACTTTTTCAAATGGACGTAAAAAGTGCGTTTTTAAATGGTTATATTCAAGAAGAGGTATATGTTGATCAACCCCCGGGTTTCACAAGTTTTGAATTTCCCAATCACATTTTCAAATTGAAAAAGGCATTGTATGGCTTGAAACAAGCACCTCGAGCTTGGTATGATCGCTTAAGCAAATTTCTACTTGAAAAAGGTTTTGAAAGAGGTAAAGTTGATACAACACTTTTTATCAAACATTCAAATCATGACATCTTACTTGTTCAAATTTACGTTGATGACATTATCTTTGGAGCTACTAATGAATCTCTTTGTGAAGAATTTTCTAACATCATGCAAAGTGAATTTGAAATGTCCATGATGGGTGAGCTTCGATACTTCCTTGGATTACAAATCCATCAAACAAAGGAAGGAATCTTTATAAACCAATCCAAATACTGCAAAGAGCTCCTTAAGAAATTTGGAATGCACAATGCCAAAGAAATCTCAACTCCCATGAGTACATCATGCTCTCTTGACAAAGACGAGGAAGGTACGTCGGTGGAGGTAAGCAAATATAGAGGTATGATTGGCTCTCTTCTCTATCTCACTGCTAGTCGTCCTGATATTATGTTTAGTGTTTGTATGTGTGCACGTTTTCAAGCTAATCCCAAAGAATCACATCTCTCTGCGGTCAAACGCATCATGAGATACCTCATTGGCACACAAAACATGGGTTTATGGTATCCTAAAGGGACGGATTGCACTTTGGTTGGGTACTCTGATTCTGACTTTGCAGGCTGTAAAATGGATCGAAAGAGTACCAGTGGAACGTGTCACTTTCTTGGAAATGCCTTAGTGTCTTGGCAGAGTAAGAAACAAGCAAGTGTAGCTCTATCCACCGCCGAAGCGGAATACGTTGCTGCAGGTAGTTGCTGTGCGCAAATAATTTGGATGAAACAACAATTAAGTGATTTTGGTATGGATCTCAAAACAGTCCCAATTAAATGCGACAACACCAGTGCCATAAATCTCACAAAAAATCTCGTTTATCACTCACGGACTAAACACATTGAGATCAGACACCTTTTTATCAGAGATCATGTTCAAAAAGGTGATTGCTTGATTGAGTTTGTGGAAACATCTAATCAACTTGCAGATATTTTTACTAAACCTTTGCCCAAAGAAAATTTCTCTTTCATGAGAACAGAATTAGGAATTCTGAACCAATCGTGCATTGAGTGACTGTGTTTTTTTTATTGCACCATGTTGAATATATGCTTTAGACCGCTCTTTTTCGATTATTTTCCGCTTTTTGATAATGCCAAAAGGGGGAGAGTTATGTGATTTGCATGTTTCAGGGGGAGCATTTTTTTAATGCTTGCATATTGAAAGGGGGAGTATAATCTGCGCTTATCTCTGAGATATACACTGTTTCTAAATATTTCTATCCTAACCCTTTCATTGAGCAAATCCCTCCTAAAGATGTTTGTCATCATCAAAAAGGGGGAGAATGTGAATATATGCCTTGACAGGAATAATTTTGTTTTGATGATTGACAAAAGAAGTTCAAAAAGGACAAGACGGCAAAAAGCGGAAAATGAGATTAAGCTTTCAAGTCAAGAGCTGTTTATTGTATTGTGTGTGTTAGGATAATTTGTAAGTGGAAATAAAGCTCTCTAAAATAAAATAAATCACACATTCACAATATTTTTCATATAAATAATTTTGCATGAAAATATTTTTTAAACAAATCTCATGCATGCATAATTGATTTCTAATATTCCCTATGAAGCACATTCAAGCATACAATCGATTCCTAATATTCCCTATGAAGCACAAAATCGATTTCATCATGCTTTGAGGAACCACAAAATCGATTTCATCATGCTTTGAGGAAGCATACAATCGATTCTTCATGTCTTAAAGGAAGCATACAATCGATTCTTCATGTTTTAAGGAAGCATACAATCGATTCTTCATGATTTAAGGAAGCATACAATCGATTTCCCTCATGTTTTAAGGAAGCATACAATCGATTATGAACCTGTTAAAAAGAAGCACATAATCGATTTCAAAGCAAACAATCGATTTATACTTCTAAACTCCTTAAGCACATAATCAATTGTTTTTCATTTAGTGTCAGATCTCATTCAACGGTCACATTTTTTTAAGCCTATAAATAGAGGCTTCTCATTTCACTTTCAACACAACTCATTCTTGCATCTGAAACTCTATCATTCTTGTCATCTCTCTCACTCTTCTTACACTTGCTAAAATCTTTATTTGAGAGCTTTATATTTCATATAGTTTGAATTGTATTACTGTGCTTCAATTTGTTCTATCTACACTATTGAGTGTACTATCATTGTCTTTGTCATTTCTTATTTTTGGGTGTGATCTCAAGGTATTCAAGAGAGGTGATATCTCTTGGTTTTTAAAGTTCTTTTACATAGGGAGGTGATATCCCGGGTTTTTGTAAAAAGGTCTTTGGTTGTAAAGGTTTCTAGCTGAACCTGTTTTAAAAGCTAGTGATTGTTTAAAATCCCTTGGAGTTTTCCTTGGGGACTGGACGTAGGCCTGAAGATTGGCCGAACCAGTATAAAACTCTGCGTGTCTTCTTCTATCCCTTCATCTCTTTTATTTTCCTTGCAAGTTATATTTACTTCCTTATCGCTCTTATTCAAATCAAAACATTTTCTTAAGCAATTTACTTTACTTGATCAACTTGCTTTTAAAGACTTTATTTTTAAGTGCTATTTTTAATTTCACAATTCACCCCCCCCCCTCTTGTGTTTGAAGTCACTTGGTTAACATATTTGCCTTAAGAATAGGCTTTAAAACCATTTTTATCAACGATGGTTCATTGATAGATCCAAACATTTGAACCAACCATCCCCAAGCTTGAATTGCTAGAGTCTTCAAACCATTATCTAGTAAATCCTTCTTCCCATTGAGCAATTTTAACTTGAAATCTATGACAATAACCTTGGAAAGATCCAATGAAGGAGACATAACCTGTGTTATCTCTCCAATTGACTGAGGTTGGTAATGATTTGTATCTTGGCTAGGGATGATAACAGTTATATTCAAGTTCCTTTGCCATTTCCAACAAACAAGACCTTGATTCTTTTTATTTTTTCCACCAGTAATCAATTCTAATAGAGAGCTTAGTGGTGGTGCCACAATAGCTACAGACCCATCAATGGTGGCATAACAAATAGTCACAAGCCAATTGGGACTTTGATCAAACAGTTGGAGGGCAGTGGGGATTGACATATAGGAAATGATACGTGGGTGCTGTGTCATTATGAAACACTTTGAGATGTTATGCAACAGAAATAGAGTGAGCGAGGATCTCAAAGAGGCAAACCTGTCAGGTGGTTTCGGTGGTAAAGAGGACCTTGGTAACAATGACGGCACTGTGATTGCCAATGCGACTTGAACCAGGTTGTGTGACGGTGTCGGAGCAGGGCTCCAATCGGGTGGTTCCGGTGGTGGGTAGAGCCTTGGCGACTATGATGGCACCGTGCCTTTGAATGCAACCGTCATGAACGAGTCGGCATCGTTCACTCTCCTTTCTTCAACCAGCGATTTCTCTGTGTTGCCGTCCCCGATCAATGGATTTGAATGGTTGGAAAAGAGAACTTCTACCGGAGCAACGGTTGGGGCTCCGATGGTAAAACCAAGAGTAGGAATCAGACCATCATCTCTGTGTACCTTCTGAGCTTCATCATCAGACCCCTCATCTCGCTCGGGAAGAGAAGTGACCTCCGATTTAGAATTAACCACCAACGGATGTCCTTCCTCTAGCAAGCTGTCAACCGATTGCGATGGTGGCTCCTTGACCTCGTTGTGTAATTCGTGTTGAATCGTAGATTGGTCACGAGTTTTGTAGAGACGGTGAACCCTTGCCTGGATTGTAGCCAAAACACATGATTTGGTGGTTTCTCAAGCTTCTCCGTTGATTTTCTTGAGGAGAATAGTACTGCTCCCCTTCCCATGAACCTCCGAAGCGGTGATAGAGATCAGCAATATACTCATACCAGTGGAGATCGAAGTGGTACCTCAACCTCATGTAATTCAAGTGCCATTGTAAAGCAAGTCCCTCTAAATTATGAACAACCAGCCTCACCTTAGCTTCAAGAGGAGTGTTGTTTAGAAAGAAGAACTCCTCACACTTGTGTAGCCATTCATGAACTTGAAAACCATTAAACTTTGGAAACCCCATTGCGTTCCCAATCTGATTTCGCAGCATTTCTTCCATGGAAGCAGAGCACCAAGTCGATGCTTTGATACCAACTGTGACGGTTTCGACTACAAGGGATAAACCGGAACAGTCGTGGACTCATTCTAGGGACTCCAATGGTGGAATGGTGACCGAAGAAGATGAATCTAAGATAAATATAGGATAGATATTATCATTGAAATAAAAAATGTAAGACCAAGAGGCCCATTCAGCATTTGGACATCGATTGGCCTGATCACTTTGATCCATATTCACCATATGCAAGCCCAATTATGGTTATCATACTTGGATGGCTCAGATCAACTCTATCAATTTGACGGCTCACAACGGACACGAATTCCTATAAATACCATCTCACATTGCCATAATAAGGTACATCCTCATTCCTACCTAAATCACTCATCTATTCTCAATACTGACTTGAGCGTCGGAGATGCTTCGCAGGTACCCCTCCCGGGCTCGCACTAACCTCCGGCCAGGCAGCAGGTGACCTACCAACTGCATGCCTCCCAGCACTGCAAGGTACAGAACATTGGCGACCACAGTGGGAGATATCTATCTTTCACACCATCTCTACTCTTTGAAATTTCTCCTGCCTTCCCATGGCACCCAGAGGTAGACCCCGAGTCCAAAGCATTGCCGCTCCACAACCCCAGCCAGAGGGCACTCCCGAAGGCCTTGCTGCTTCCACGCCAGACCAAGACATTCAGGTCCCGGCACCTCAGCCAGCCTCTATCCAGATCCCCGTCCAAGAAGCATGCCTCAGGCAGATAGAGAGGCGAATGACAGCCATGCCTGAGCAACCCCATCCTCGCTGGAACACCCCTTCCCCAAGGACAATGAGCTCCAGGCGCCGCAGATCTCCACCCAAGCGTCAACACAATCATCGCTCTCCACCTAGACGGAAGCGAGCCCGCCACTCTCCTCCTCGACGCGGAAGGCACCAAGGATCAGATTCACCTCCAAGCACCCCTCCAACCTCGCCTGACGGTACATACTGGCTTGAGGAGTCTCTACCCAGGTCCTCATCGCTCGCAACCTCCAATTCTCGCGAGAGGTCGCGGAGGCGAGCCAAGACCCTTAAGAGGCATTGCCAAAGATCTACCTCGCGGAGATCTCCAGCCCGACGTGACCGTCGAGATATAGATCTCGGGGACTGGTCACCTCACAACTCGCGATGGACCTCCAATGAAGGACCCTTCACTAGGAAGGTTGACAACTGCCCAATTCCGAGGACCTTAGAGAAGCTCCCAGCCCTCAAAACATACGACGGGACTGGGGACCCTGACAGGCATTTGGCCTACTGATAACTCATATTTATATGAGTTATTTATATTCTTAAGTTAATGAGAGTTCTTAAGTAATTATGTGGTTAAATATGTAAATATGTGTTAAGAAGTGTAAAAGAAGGGTTAGGAGATAATTTGTTATCATTTGACACATTTGGTGCCTTTGTGAGTATTTTAATGTTTCTGTTAAGTGTTACAGCGTTAAGCGCTATAGCGCTATATGACAGTGGGCCAGCTGGACAATTTTGGAGCTTAAGCTTTATGTCACTTCATCCCATATTAAAGGGATATACTTGCTGCTGAATCCACCAACTAAAAAGACTTTATAGGGACACTTGTCCACTTGCATATGGAGACTACTTTTGGTTTGTGGCTTGTCAAATCACCTTTTGGAGCAAGTTGGCTGTATCTTTTGAGAAGGGTCTTCTTCTCCAAGGGACTTCATACTTGCTGGTTCAGTTGGAGGGAGCTTTTGACACATTCTCCTCTCCATTTTTGTTCCAAGCTCCATTTTCACAATAAAAAGTAGAAATTCTGCAGTGCTGTGTGCGATGCTGTAGCATCAGGCAATTCTGTGAGGGATGCTGTAGCATCACAGGGGCTGTCATCATTTGGAGTATTTTCCTTCTCTTTGTGATTTCAGCTTAATGGCTTTAGGTATCACCTTTAAGCTTTATTTTCTTGTGTTGTCATTCATCTTGAGCTGAATCCCTTGTAGTTGGATGCTTGTAATAATGTAATGACGTTTTAATGGTTTTAATGTAATGTTTGATGTTAGTGTTTTAACCCTTGCATGAAACTTTTTCCAATACTTATTTTAGAATTGATCAGTTAAACATAAGTACATTTATAGGTTCAGACATGGTCTATAAATTGAACTCAAGGCTTAATGTGAGTGAGTGGTTGTTTTAGGGACACTTAGAACAATTCATGCTTAAACCTAGACATAGGAAAGCATAGTTCATAAGGCGAATACTGTGGGATCTTAATATACAGGGGTGGACTTATTTAGAACCTAGACAGGAGTCTTGTAACAAAACCCTGGCGTTAGTGACTGAAAGGCACAATATTAAACGCTACTGGGCCTAATGCTATAGCGTCAAACAGAACATTAAACTATTCTTATAAATTTGCATAATGAAAGGCATTCCAACTACTCGTATTCTGAATTTCTACTTATAATTTATCTTATTTGCTTTTGTAATTTTATGTTGATGACATTAATGAAACAACTTGTTATTGTTACTTGTTTTTCTCACTAGCTTAACTACTAACTTAAATATAGAAGTAAACTCAACAATCCTCGTGGGAACGATCTCTTCTTACTCTTTATTACTTGTTGCGACTGTGTATACTTGCACAAACTACTTTTCGCACAACACCTACTTCTCTGTCATGATGAGATACCGGGGGGCAAGGGAACCTGTCCACTGCAAGATCTTTCCTCTCACTCTCACGGATTCAGCACTAGCTTGGTTCGAGGAGGTGAAACCAAACTCAGTTTCATCCTGGGGGCAGCTGGCCACCGTGTTCACAATCTGTTTTGCCGCTTCCCCCTTAAAGCCAAAATCTGAAGAGGTACTCAGGGCGATCAGACAAGGAGAAAAAGAAATGCTTAGAGAATATCTAGAAAGGTTCAACAAGGAGGCTGGCAACGTCAGGAACCTTGAAGACAAGAGAAGGCTCTTTTGGATGAAGGATGGCCTTAAGAAAGGAAGCCCGTTTCAAAGAGACGGGGATTAACAAACCCTAAAGCTTGGATGAGTTCCTTCAGAAGGCACAAAAGTACATGGATTATGAAGAAGACAACATGGCATACCAAGAGGAAGCCAAGGTTGGCTGCAAGAAGGACGAGCTGGCCTGCAAGGCCATTGAAGAACCATGGCGGAAGCGAGTCCAATATGACAGAACTCCTCGTGAGCCCCGACCTCGAGAAGGTCGCTCCTCAGAGTACACCCGGCTGAACACATCCCGGGCTGAGATCCTTGCCGAATGCGCCGATGCGGAGTTTCGGGACATCAAACAGCCCGAATCTCTCGTGCAAAGGAAAGACCAAACCTCTAAGAAGTACTGTCGTTCTCACAAAGGTTATGGGCACAGTACCAACAAATGCAACACCCTCAGGGATGACATTGAAGAAATGATCCGCGAAGGGAAGCTCGCTCATTACGTGAATAAGGAAGATGATGAGACTCGTGACTCTGAATAGGGAGCAGGGCATCAGGACTAGAAACTAGAACTAGGCCTAGTTAAGAATTTTATTGTTTGGGCACAAATGCAGAATGTAAAAGCTCGATATAAAAGTTCGTTTTGCAATTACAGTTTTTGCTTTAGGTCACTAGATTGACGCTTGTTCCAAAGAAAAATTCCTTAAGGTCAAGAAAGAAAAAAGGCCCAACTTCATAGTTATGGGTAGAGCGAGACAAGTTTGAGACCCGACATAGCCTGCAAGGAAGGACTGCCTACCTCGCAGGGGCAACCTCGACATTAACTCTAAGCCAAGACCATCTTTTCAAGACGATGGTTTTGCAAATACATCTCTGGATGCAAGATCGCACGAAGTAGGTGTCATACCCTAATTTTGTCCGACTAATTGAAAAATCCCAAACTTTATCGCTTCGCATATTGTTCTAAACGCGGGTGTCTTTGGCACTCTCGTGCAATGATTTTGTGTGACACTCGTTATTTTCAAAAAAAGAATCCAAAAATAAATAATAAAAATAATAATAAATAACGCGAGCGCGCGTTTTGTTTTGAGTCGTGTGAGTAATTGCGTCGGTGCATGTTTATTTTACCGGGTTTTTAGAAAGTGAGGATAAAATAAAATCGGTTTTAATAACGTACGCGCGTGCGTATTCAAATCGCGTACGCGTTCAAAGCCTTAACGCGAGCGCGTGTTGGTTGTGAATCGTGCGCGAGTGGTTGCGTCGGTTCGTGTTATTTTTACCGCTTCTTTTTATTATTGTTAGTGACATAAAAAAAATGGTAATGATAAATCAATCAGCTGTCCTTTTATTTAAACTTGTTACACATAAGAACAATAATTTAAGGCAAATAGTATTAGAAAAAAAAGGAAGTCAACTTTCTTTTACATTTGGACAAAAAATAAAATACAAAAAGAGTACAAGAAAAATAATAAAGCAAAAAAATCAAAAAAATGGGACAGCAACATATGCGAGTGGCTGCCTCCCTTTCTCTATGAAGCTACAGGCCCAAGTTCTTTCTTCTTGTCCCTTTTGTTTGGCTTCCATTTTCAGCAAAAACATTGCTGCAGTGGCAGCAGCCCTGCTGCCATCCTTGCTGCTCCCTCGCTGCTCCACTGTGTCACTGCTGCCAACAGCTTGGTCTCCTATGAGCTTTGATCCTCTGCTCAACACCCACACCTACACCAGAATCTCTGCCTATAAATACAACAGAACAGAAATCAGGAAAAAAAAACACACACAGAGATATACAAAAAACTCAGAAATCAGATAAAGGATTAGGGATTTTCACACTGAAGCCCTAATCAATAAAATACTCAAAATTCTTAAGCGAGAAGCAGTAGGAGGCAGTAAGCAGCAAAAACGATAGCAGGGCAGATAAAAGCTTTTACAGAAGCTGGAGAAACAGGTTGGTTCATAGTCTTTTATTTCATTTACCGTCAAAATGCTAAGTGTATACTAGCTCAGGCTTTAGTACTCTGTTTTTTTTTCTTAAAGGAAAATTATTAGAAATGAGCAAGGGTTCCATAGTAGACAAAACAAAGATAGGTTATTTTTTTTTACAAAGGATACAGTTCAAAAATCTAGCGTGAGTCAGTAAAAAATTTAAAAATGGGAGAAATGAACAAAAAGCGAAAAAAGGTATAATAGAACTCACCCCATATACTCCGGCCACCGTGGACGGTGGCCATTGGCCGTGAAACACCTTCTCCGGTCGTCTTCTTCGTCAACCACCACCACTGTTCAAAAAAAAAACGCCACTGTCCAACGCCAAACCGTACCCCTCCTTCTCTCTCCTCACCACCGAACACCTCTCCGCAACCACCACCACCCCAAACGGCCGCTCCACCGTCAACAGTACACCAACACGAACCACAGCCCCCTCCTCCACCCACAGCGCATATCCTCCCCAAAACGACCCCCAATCGCACCACTCCACCCACAGCGCGACACTTCTCCATCACGAAACCACCCACGCCATCGCCACCACAGAAAGCACCATCGCCCCCCCAACAACCTCCAAACAGCCACCGCCGTAGCCCCCACCATACCCAACCGACGGCATCACAAGTCGAAACACCCCCTCCCCGTGGCCGTTGAGAGAGAGATTAGGACGGCGAGGACAGTGAGGTGCGATCAAGAGAAAGAGAGAAAGGGTAGGTGCGGCGGTGAGGAAAAACGAGATTCGGGTGGTGAGATGGAGATGAAGCAAGGAGAGATTCACTGAGAGGGAGGAAAAATAGGTTAGATGATTTGTGAGGGGAGTGGCGATCGGCCGTGGAAGGAGAGAGAGAGGAAAATTTTTTAGGGTTGGCTATTTTGGGGGTGGGGCGCCGCGTGAGGATAAGAGATATAGGAATTAGGGTTTCTAATTTTAGTTTAGGTTTATATAGTATAAACGCAGGGGCATTTTCGTCCTTTCACTTTTAATTTTTTTTTTAAGATCTCTATTCGCACCCTTTGTTTTACTCAGCGCCCCCCCCCCTTTCTGAAGCCCACGATTTCTTTTTTTTTGAAACGCAGCCCAGCTTACAAAAACAAGCTGGGCTCACTGTTTACACCCCAGTTTTAATAATACAGCCCTCCTGTAACTTGCACCCCATTTTACTACTGCACCCCCTGTTTCTCTTTTTTTTTTTAGTTTTGTTTCTTTCCCCTAAATAAACTTATTTTTTTCACAAACCCTTTTTTTTCCCAAATAACAGATTTTCTTTTCCCTAAACGAGAATCAATCCAATTGCGAAAACTCTTCAAAATCATACTTTGTTAGTAATCTCGTGAAGCCTTTGCTCGCATGATTATTAACAATGAGGTACTAGTGGCGACCACTTGGAGCCTTTGCTCAATTGATCATCATGAATGCCTAATTTTCCCAAAGATTTTCACTAAACCAAAAACTTTGTTAGTAGTCCTGCGAAGCCTTTGCTTGCATGATTATTAGCGATGGAGTGCTAATGGTGGTCACTTGGAGCCTTTGCTCAATTGATCATCATGAAAGCTCAACTTTCACAATTCAACAAGATAAAGAACAAAAACCTTTTCCTTTCTAAAATCATTTTCAACCCATCGTCGCTAGTGGTTAATCAGAACCTTTGTTCGTCTAGCCATTGGTGGCGATGTCTTTTTCCCAAAAGAACAACAAGCAATGATCACTCATAACCTTTGTTAGTTTGATCATTCGTGCCAATCAATCTCTTTCGAAAACCACTTTCAAAAAGGCAAATAAAAACGGGTTGCTACTAATAGTCAATCAGAACCTTTGTTCGTCTGACTGGTGGTAGTGGCTCTCATTTTCAAGAGTACTTATCAGTGATTACCCATAACCTTGGTTAGTTTAATCATTCACTAAATGCTCGTCCTATTTCGAAAACTCACTAAAAAGATAAAAGACAAACACCTTTTTCAGGATAAAGAAGAACTACGTAGCTTTGAGTTCTCCATCGCACCGGGAGATAGTAGGAGCGGGCCTTGTCCCGTCAAGCGTTTTTTTTTTCTAAAAACCCATTCTTCCCCCTTTTCTTTTTCATAATAAATAAAGATTTTCATTAAGAATTTTTCAATAAGAAGTAGAGAGGCAAAATTAAGTATTTTCAAGTCAACACACTAAAACCACACATTTAATTAAAGGTTCCCTCTCAGTAGAGAGGACGTGTGGGGTGTTAACACATTCCCTGCGCGTAACCGACCCCCGAACCCTATTCTCTAGTTTCGCAAGACCAATCGCTTTCCAAAAAAGCTTTTCCTAATATTTTCCTTAATAAATATTGGTGGCGGCTTCATTGTCCTAGGAAAAGTTGTGAACGAGGAAGGTTCTCCCTCGGGGACTTTTTCGGGCGCAACAGCTGGCGACTTCACTGGGGACTAAAAAGAAAAACATTTTTTTTAAAAGTGGGTCAAGCCTAATTAATTAAGTGTGTGATTTGAATATCTTGTTTTGCCTCTATGCTTTCTTCTTTTTCATACTTTCATGTTGCATTCCTGTGCATTCTTCTTCTTCTCCTTCTATGTTTGCTTTTGTTTAAAGTAATAGATGGTTGCTTCTTTGCTTATATGCTTAGTTCCCTCATGCATTTCCCCAATCATATCATGTTCCCTTTTTCTTTGCTCCCTTTCTTAAGGTAAATTCATGCATTTCCCCTCTCTTATCATGTTCCCCTCTTCTCAGCTCCCTTTCTTAAGCAAGTAGTGCGTTGTTGTTGGCACCCCAAGCTTGTTTGTATTTGAATGATATTGAACCCTAGAGTAGACAACATGCTATTGTTCGGACTGTTCTGGATTTTCATTTGCAAGTGGGGTAGTTTTTAAGGAAATGCCCTTCGCACACTTGAGATTATATGATTAGAGAAAGAGACCATAACCCAGGTCTGTTAGGATACCTTAGGATGAGTGGATTCGAGTAGTGGGAGCCCATCAGGACCTTTGTCCGTTTTGCTACTCGCGAAAGTTTCAATCAGAGTTGTGCTCTTTCATGATGCTTCGTATCTAGCAGTTTGCTGCATTTACGGGGATTTTCATGAGAGGGACTGTGGCTCTGATGACCTTTGTGAGGGTGTGAATAGAGCTACATGAGAAGATTATCCCTAAAATACCTTAGATCATAGGTTCTACCCCCTTTTAGGTCACAAGGGCTTTCCAAATTGTGTGCTGCATCGTTGCATTCAGTTCAATCAATTTTTCCTTCAGAATTTTCGAAAATCAAAAAAGATGTGCTTTTCCTTTTCAATAAACGCCTATATGAGGTGGCATATAGTGTGAAAATTTTCAAATCACCACCTGTAAATATCCTCTTTCTGCAAAAACACGAAAAGAAGCATCATTGCATCATGCATCATGGCATCATTGCATCATTACGTCATTTGCATCATCTGCATTAAATAAAACCCAATTTTGAAAATCATTCGTCACGCATCTAAGCTGTTTGCCGGGATTGTAAAGTAACTTGGAATCTTGTCTTAGGCGGGAAAGATAAAGCAACATGGGATCAAGAAGCGAGATTGTACTTAATTCAAGGTTCCCGGTTGTCAGGAGAATAGATGTAGAGGGTTTGAAAGAGTTTGTTTCCTTGATGGAGTCAGAAGAGAGGGATCTATTCGGGAAGGCTTATGGTAACCTCCTCAGATTGTTACAATTAGATGTCCAAGAGAGTGCTATTATGGCCCTGAGCCGATTCTATGATCCGGACATTCGATGCTTCCTCTTCAAAGACTTTCAGTTATCACCAACTCTCGAGGAGTATGAACAGATTCTAGGGTTCTCAAAGTCAGAGTTAGCACCTTACCAATATCAGAAACATCGGTATTCAGACCAGAGACTCTCTTTGTTGTTGCAAGTCAGCGTGAAGGAATTAGAGCTTCATAAGGAAAAGAAGAACCGTATCAGGGGTTCCCCGCTAAGTTATTTCGAAGGTTTATTGAAGTTTTATGCCCAGAATAAGAAGTGGGGTCCTTTCAAGCAGCTGTTAGCCCTAACTATTTTCGGGATCGTCCTTTTCCCTCAGGTCGAGAGGTTCATTGATGAGACCGCTATTGGGCTTTTTCTAGCATTCATAAGTAAAGAAAATCCGATTAACCCTGTACCAGCAATGCTTGCAGATATCTACTATTCCTTCACTCATCACCGTGTGTTAGGAAAGAAGAAGGTTGCTTGCTTTTTCCATGTTCTCTACACCTGGTTCCTCAACCATGTTGTCACTCATAAGGCGAAAGCTGCGGACTTAGTAGAATATGCCCTGTGTTGTGATGTAGAAGCCAGAAGTGCACGAGAATGGGTGCACACTTTAGAGAATCTCAGTGCTCTCAAAGTCTGTTGGTTCAATCATCCGTGTTGGAAAGATAGGCCTTCAATACTATTCCGGTGTGGCAATTTCCAGAATGTACCCTTAATGGGAACCCAAGGCTGCATCAATTACAATCCTTCTCTCACCATCAGACAGCTTGGGTATCCTATGAAGAATGCACCCACTGAAGACATGTTGGCCCCAATTTTTCTCGATAAGGAAGATTCAAAGAACCAAGGCTTGCTTCAGAAAATTTCAAAGGCTTGGGAGGGTGTAGTTTACAAGGATAAAGTGGAGATCACAAAGAAAACGGGTGATGTTACTTTCTACCAATGGCTTCACCAAAGAATTCAAAATGTTGGCCCGCCTCGTCAGAATTCATCGTCAGTTGGGAAAGAAGTCCCAGAGCTTCACGTTCCAAGTCTCAAAGAACTAAGTGAGGTCAAGTCTGCTTTGTTCAAGGTAGAAGAAGAAAAGAAAGCCTTACAAGATAAGTAGGGGAAAGTAATTTCTGAGAAGAGAAAGTTAGAGAACGAGAACGAACGCAAGGCCGAAGCTCTCAAAGAAAGCAGCAAGAAACTTAAGAAAGAAGAGGAAAGTAATCAAGAATTGAAGAAATATCTGAAAGGTGCCAAAGATGAGTTGAAAAGATCGAATGCCAAGGTGGGTGAGGCCATGGTTAGAGCAAACGAATGGAGGAAGTTGTTCAAGAAGTCTGTACAAAGTGAGAGAGCTGCAAAGGAATCACTAGAGGAATGTAAGAAATAGTCTCAGTCTGTGGCATTTGAGCTTGAAAGTCAAATAAGGTGCATCAGACAAGATAGAGGTGCAATTGAGAACATCCTTAGAGAGTATCAGCAGGCTTTAAGGATGGAGCAAGAGAATTTAGATGAGCTAAGAAGGAATCTGAGGCACATCAGTGATGCTTACCGACAGGTAAGAGAGGAGAGTCAGTACTAGGAATACCGTCTTCTCGAGCTAATGGGTAGGATTGAAAAGCAAGAGATCATAGTTGAGATGAGGGCAGAAATTCAACAGTGGAAGAACAAGTTCTCCAAATTGGCATGGTTGGCTAACCAGGCGGTGAGGGATGTTCCCAAGAGGTTGAGAAAGGCAGAAGCTGAGATGCTGCCTTACAACACTCCGGAGCGAGTATATGAATTCGTGGAGTACTGCAGGTCTCTGACTGAGGAACTCATGGAAAGGGCAAGAGAAGCTGCTGCAGCTAGCAAAAAGAAGAAGAACCAAGAGAAGATGAAGGCAATAGGTTCTTAGATTTAAATTTTCCCTTTTTTAGAATGTTCACTAGGAAATTGTAATTTTTCTATTCTTAAAGAATGTTGTGTTTTTCTTTTCAAAGCGTTGTATTGCACATTTAAGGATACTGTATCTTGTTCTTGGAATGATTAAAGATATGAGGCTTGAATGAAGTACGTTTATCTCACTTGTTGATCCCAGCCGCGTTATGTTCTTGAAAATATTTGAATATACACCTACGACAAGAGCAAGTTGCACTGTGATTCCCGGCAATAAACAACAAATAACATAAAAAAATCTTGTGCATTACATTGCATTCATTAATTTGCTCCTTTGCTTATAAAAATGTTTTCAATTCAAACAGAAGATAAGGCAAGCTGGTGCGACCACATCCGTATTGGACACGTTCACAGGCCAGAGGAATGGCAATCTTAAGTGACCCCGATCAACCTCAACCAGAGAATCAGAATCCTCCAGCTTCAGGCTCAGAGAATGGAAATGGAACAGGCCAAGGCCCCGAGGTACAGAATCAGAACCATTCAGCTCCTGGTAGCTCCAGTCAAGGTGATCCTGAGTTGAGAAATGAAATGAATGCCATGAAGGCACAGATGAGCGAGATGATGAGACTCCTGTTGTCCTTGAAGAATGGAAATGACTTTCAAGCTGCTCAGTGGCCTCCTTATGGCCTTCCTTTGGGTTATGTTCCTCCAAATCAAGGGGCTAACCCAGAAGCTGGTCCCGTGGCAATAGATGAGAATGTACAGCCAATGTCTGTCGGGTCAGAAGGAATGACTGGTGAACCCCAGGTTCAGATCCCGCATCCAATTGTTATACCTCAGCCTACTCCTCAGAACCTCAGTCCACAGCCGGCTGCCTTTCCACAGACCCAAGGCTTCGTATCCGGAAACTCCGTTTACCCTCAGGTTCAGCACTCAATGCCTCCACCTCCTTATGGTGTAAGTCATTCCCCTCAAGTCTATTCCGCTGAGCACCAACAGACCAAAGAGCAGTTCCAGATGTTAGAAGAAAGACTAAGAATGATTGAAGGCTTTGGCTCCAGGGCTAGGGAGGCCAGAGACCTATGCCTTATTCCTGATGTGGTGTTGCCGCCAAAATTCAAGGTCCCCGATTTTGACAAGTACAGAGGTGCGACCTGCCCAAAGAGTCACTTGACGATGTATTGTAGGAAGATTTCTACCTACTCCCGTGATGACAAATTGCTAATCCATTGCTTCCAAGATAGCCTTGCCGGGGCATCCCTTAATTGGTATATGAAGTTAGAGCCATCCCAAGTCCGCTGCTGGAAGGATTTAGCAGATGCATTCCTCAAGCAATATCAATACAATACGGACATGGCGCCAGACCGAACACAACTGCAGAATATGAGCAAGAAGGAAAATGAATCATTCAAAGAGTACGCCCAGCGATGGAGGGCTTTGGCCGCACAAGTCACACCTCCTCTTTTAGACAAAGAATTGGTTTCTATGTTCATGGAAACCTTACCACCGCTATATTATGATCGTCTGATCAGTAGTGCATCATCCAATTTTTCAGATGTGGTGATTGTGGGAGAGAGATTGGAGAATGGATTGAGAAGTGGAAAGATTGCACAGGGGTCCACAAGTAACACAAGTTCCCAAAAGAAGTCATTCTCCGGCTTTCCCAAAAAGAAAGAGGGGGAAACCAATACCATCACTATCAGCCCACCATACCAGCCACCCAACATCCCAGTCCCCACTCCCACACAAACAGCCCATCCATTCCAAAACAACAACCAAAGCAACCACCAAAGGACCTATCAAAACAGAACAACCTTTGACCCAATTCTCATGTCATACACAGACCTATTCAACTACCTCATCACCAATAAGCTCATCAATACAAGACCCATGAAACCTGTTCAACCACCTTACTTCAGAGGATACAACCCCAATAGTACCTGTGCTTTCCACGAAGGGGCAGTTGGGCATGTTGTGGAGGATTGCAAAGCCTTCAAGATAGTGGTGCAGGACTTGATAGACAAAAAAGGCATAACTTTCAAGCAGGAGGATCCAAATATCACGACTAACCCGCTGCCTGGTCATGGGAAGCATGCCACTAATGCAATCATGGATATGAAAGAGCAGTCCCTAATCAGATCAGTAGAAGATATTCAGGACATCATCCAGGTGGGTATACAGGGGAGAGAGGAGGATGTTCTGACCCTCCAATCAGAAGGGGGCAGAGATGTGCAGAGACCTATCGAGGTGCCATACAGTCGGAATTCGGCTGTGGCAAGACCAAAGACTATTGTGATCCCAGTTCCAGCTCCTAGCCAGAAGAACACTGATGTCCCATGGAGCTACAGTGTGCCAATTCCAGCTCCGAGATCTCAAGCTGCTCTTGACATCACCAATATTGCAGGAAGTAGTGGGGTAACTAGAAGTGGGCGTGTGTATGTTCCCCAAGCTCAGGAAGAGGGTCCTTCTAAGGCAACAGAAGAGAGAATCCGAAAAGGAAAGAATGTAGAGCCAGAGCCTATGATAAATAAGAAGGTGTCAGACCCAGAGGTTGCTGAATTCTTGAAGATAATGCGGCAGAGTGACTACAAAGTGGTGGATCAGCTACACCACACCCCAGCCAAAATTTCCATCATGTCCCTACTACTAAACTCAGAAGCCCACCGTGACGCCTTGGTTAAAGTACTGAATGAGGCCCATGTCGCCCAAGATATTACTGTCAATCAGTTGGATGGTATAGTTGGGAACATCGTTGCATCTAATTACATTACTTTCACTGATGATGAGCTCACCCCAGAGGGGAAGGGGCACAATAAGGCGTTGCATATCTCAGTGAAGTGCGATGAATATACGCTCTCCAGGGTTCTCATTGACAATGGATCCTCATTGAATGTTATGCCCAGATCAACGATGAACAAGTTAGAGGTGGATTGTTCCTACATGAAACCCAGCTCAACCCTGGTCAGGGCCTTTGATGGGTCTAAGAAAGAAGTCATAGGGGAAATGGAGTTTCCAATGCAAATAGGGCCTGAGGTGTTCTATGTGACTTTTCAGATTATGGATATTGAATCCTCATACAGCTGTCTCTTGGGGAGACCTTGGATCCATGCAGCAGGCGCTGTCCCTTCAACACTTCACCAAAAACTCAAGTTTGTAGTCGACGATAAGCTTGTAGTTGTCTCTGGGGAGGAAGAGTTCACAGTCAGCAAACCTGTCCCCTCTCATTATATTGAAGCTGCAGAGGAATCCCTCGAATCCGCCTTTCAATCTTTAGAAATTGCGAATGCTGTGTTTGTAAGTGGAGAATCCCCAGTACCTGTACCCAAGTGGTCCAATGCTGATGTTATGGTAGCAAAAGTTATGCTGAAGAGTGGCTATCAGATTGGGAAGGGGCTAGGAAGATCTGAGCAAGGAATTCTGTCACCCGTACATCTGCAGGAATACAAGGACAGACGTGGGTTAGGCTATGGGCCCACTCCAGCGGATAAGAGAAGAATGGCTGAGGAAAAGCGTGAGAAGAGGTTGGCTAGGCTTCAGGGGAGAGAACCCAGATCGATGATGGTCCCCATAGATGACCTCAAGCGGTATTTCAGGAGTGCTGGCATGTTGATCCCTAATCAGATAGCTGTCATCGAGGAAGAGTTAGTTGAAGAAGGCGAGGGTCGGGGCCTGGTTCGTCGCAGTGTTGCAGGAGAAGAAATTGGCAACTGGAAGATCGTCGATTTCCCTGTTGTTTTCATTTCAAAGTAATGATCTTTGTAATGCAAATCCTTTGGCTCTGCCCAAGGCCTTAGGACAGTTTCATAGGGGCATGCATGTTTTCTTTTAGATATCATCTATCGACAAAATGTAGTTTTGAATTCTCAAATGAATAAAAATAGCCTTTTTGCGTCTTCATTTTGTGTCTCTATTTTTGCTTGTTCATTGCTTTTCTATTCCCGCAAATGCAGATCTAAAATGAATACCTCTGAAAATAATGATGCCAGCGGTCCATATGTTAATTTTGATTACCCCGTTAATCAAGCTGAGAAGGATGCCGAGGATGACTGGGAAACTCCTCCGGAATTGATGAGAATGGTTGAGCAAGAAGAAAAGGTTATTCGGCCACATGGGGAAACTATTGAGATCATCAATTTAGGCACAGAGGGCGAAAAGAAAGAAGTCAAGGTTGGCACTTCAATGAAAAAGAGTGAGTATGAGAAGTTGGTTCAACTCCTGCGTGACTACATTGATGTCTTTGCATGGTCGTATGAAGATATGCCCGGGTTAGATACTGATATAGTGGTGCACAAGCTGCCAGTCAAGCCTGAGTGCCCTCCGGTTAAACAGAAGCTAAGGAGGATGAAGCCTGAGATGTCTTTAAAGATCAAAGACGAAGTGAAGAAACAATTTGACGCTGGTTTCCTAGCCGTAGCCAAGTATCCACAGTGGGTGGCTAACATTGTGCCAGTGCCCAAAAAGGATGGAAAAGTTAGAATGTGTGTCGATTACAGAGATTTAAATCGTGCCAGTCCCAAAGACGATTTTCCCTTGCCCCATATTGATGTCCTAGTAGACAGCACAGCACAGCACTCCCTTTTCTCCTTCATGGACGGGTATTCAGGGTATAATCAGATTAAAATGGCTCCTGAGGATATGGAGAAGACTGCTTTCACAACTCTCTGGGGAACGTTCTGCTATCAGGTCATGCTGTTTGGGTTGAAGAATGCCGGCGTTACTTACCAAAGAGCTATGGTCACGTTGTTCCACGATATGATGCACAAAGAGATCGAGGTGTACGTGGACGATATGATCGCAAAGTCCAGAACAGATGAAGAGCACGTTGTTAATTTGCGGAAACTCTTTGAACGGTTGAGAAAGTTCAAGCTCAGGTTAAATCCAACTAAATGCACCTTTGGGGTGAGATCAGGAAAACTGTTGGGGTTTATTGTCAGTCAAAAGGGGATAGAGGTTGACCCAGACAAAGTGCGTGCAATTCTCGAGATGCCTGCTCCTAAGACAGAAAAAGAAATTCGGGGTTTTCTCGGAAGATTGAACTACATTTCCAGGTTTATCTTCCAGCTAACTGCTACATGTGAGCCGATTTTCAAATTGCTGTGCAAGAATCAAAAGACTAAGTGGAATGATGATTGCCAAGAAGCTTTTGAGAAGATTAAGAAGTACCTGCAAGATCCGCCTATTTTAATGCCTCCGGTGCATGGCAGACCTTTGATCCTGTACCTGACCGTGCTAGAAAATTCAATGGGTTGTGTGTTAGGACAACATGACGAAACTGGCAAGAAAGAGCACGCAATTTATTATCTGAGCAAGAAGTTCACCGATTGTGAGACGAGGTATTCGTTACTAGAAAAGACTTGTTGCGCCTTGGCTTGGGCTGCTCATCGCTTGAGGCAATACATGTTAAGTCACACCACTTGGTTGGTGTCAAAGATGGATCCTATCAAGTATATCTTCGAGAAGCCTGCGCTTACAGGAAGAATTGCCAGATGGCAGATGCAGTTGTCAGAATATGATCTTCTTTATGTCACTCAAAAGGCCATCAAAGGTAGTGCGCTAGCTGAGTACCTGGCACATCAGCCTATTGAAGATTACCAGTCGATGCAGTGTGATTTCCCAGATGAGGACATTATGGCTTTAGTTGAAGAAGGAAGGTCCCCAGAGAATGAAAGGTGGAGAGTAGTGTTCGACGGTGCTTCCAATAGCTATGGACACGGGGCTGGGGCAGTGCTGGTGTCCCCTGACAATCGCTTCATACCATTCACTACTAGATTGATCTTCTATGTCACAAATAATATTGCGGAGTACGAGGCATGTATTCTGGGTATTCAGGCAGCTCTAGACTGGAAAGTTAAAAGATTAGATGTGTATGGAGACTCGGCCCTAGTTATCCATCAAGTGAATGGAGATTGGAAAGCCAGAGATCCCGAGTTGATACTGTACAGAGACTACATCCGAGAATTGGTTGAGTCCTTCGAAGAAATCACATTTCAACATCTTCCTCGCAGAGAGAATCAGTTGGCTGATGCACTGGCCACTTTAGCTTCAATGTTTAATATCAATTGTGATAAGAACTTGACCCAGATCAGAATCCAGCATCGAGGTTTTTCGGCACATTCCTACTCCTGCGCAGCAATTGAAGATAACGAAGATGATAAACCTTGGTATCATGACATCAAGCAGTATATCCTGAACAGAGAGTATCCTCCAGGGGCATCGGAAAATGATAAAAGAACACTTAGAACACTGTCAATGAATTTATTCTTGAGGGGCGAGGATCTTTACAAGAGGAATCATGATAAGGTACTCCTTAGGTGTGTGGCAAAGGAGGAAGCAGAAAGGATCATGAGAGAGGTGCATGAGGGCTCGTTCGGAACTCATTCCAACGGGCATACTATGGCAAGGAAGATATTAAGGGCTGGCTACTATTGGCTGCAGATGGAGGCAGACTGCTACAGTTTTGTGAGGAAGTGCCACAAATGCCAGATTTATGCCGATCACATACATGTGCCACCGGCTTCATTAAATGTCTTGACTGCATCTTGGCCATTTTCAATGTGGGGCATGGACGTCATCGGTACCATAGAGCCCAAGGCGTCAAATGGGCACCGCTTCATCCTAGTTGCAATTGATTACTTCACCAAATGGGTTGAAGCCGCTTCATATTCCAGCATAACCAGTTCTGTGGTTGCCAAGTTTGTAAAGAGAGATTTGGTTTGTCGCTATGGGCTTCCAGACAAGATTATCACAGATAATGGCAGCAACCTAAACAGTAAGATGATGAAAGAATTGTGCACAGAGTTTAAGATCAAACATCATAATTCTTCTCCATACCGTCCTAAGATGAACGGGGCAGTCGAAGCAGCCAATAAGAATATTAAGAGGACTGTGCAAAAAATGGTAGTAACCTACAAAGATTGGCACGAGATGCTTCCTTTTGCTTTGCACGGGTATCGTACCTCAGTGCGTACTTCAACCGGGGTAACTCCCTTCTCTTTGGTGTATGGGTCGGAAGCAGTCCTCCCAATTGGTAGTGGGAGGTGTGTTTAACTTGCACTTATGCCTCAGGTGCAAGGTTCGATTCCCACGGAAGGCAAAAATTCTACAAGGGGGGTAGAGAAGACCGTGATGTAACAGTGCTGGGGTGGCCAATGCGTTGGACCTGGGCTGTTACACGATCCAGGCAAAAATTAGGGTCAGAAAAGTTGGACATAAAAGGGGCAAGCAGTGCTTCCAAAAGCTTGGATAAAAGGGTGATCAAGGCTGCAAGTATGAGCGGTTGGCATCGAACGCTCCAGAGACAAAGAATATTCATAAGATCTGCTGCGTCCATTCTCCTTTTTCTTTTTCTTAGTTTCAGGAAAATTTCCAATGTACCTTTTCAGTCAGCGTGACATTCCGCGCGTCTGACTCCTGTATGAATAAAAGTCCAAATTTTTCGCTCTATCAGTTTGCTGTCTTATCATTGCTTTCTTTTCATTTCTGATTTTAAACTACGTTTTATGGTAGATGATAAATAAATCATGGAAATGTGCATAAGTCATAGCATTAAGATCATTGCGAAATTTTTGAAAATGAAAACAAAAAAGATGATCTTTCAGTCAAGTAAGCTCACAAAAATCAAATAAGAAGCGCTGATTGCATTAAAACAAGAGGACGAAGCTCGGCTCCCGAATAAGTATCATAGATAATCATGGTGTCTCATAACGCAAGTCCCGCGAGTTGGTCGGACCAGCAAAGGAAAAGCAAAAAAAAAAGGGAAGAGAAAAGAAAAGGTTGAAAAAGCAAAAGAGCAATAAACAAATAAAGTCATGCATTTTACATTCACCAAGCATAAAATCATGCACTCATCAGACATAGAAAATAATAATAATAAAGTAAAGAAAAGAGAAATTCAGGCATTTACATTACATTCATCATAAGAAAAAGAAAAAGAAAATGGCAATCATGGCATTTGCATTGCATGTATGGGCTCGTTTTTCAGCTGCAGACAAGTGAGAGAGGATAGACACCGCGGTGTTAATGCTCGCCTTCAGATTCCAGAAAATGCTCCCCCAAGTTGGGAGTTCAAAAAAAAAGAGAGAGAAACAAAAAAAAGAAAAGAAAAAAGAGAAAAGAAAAGAGAGCGCTCAGGCGCACATTGCGGATTGGAGCCCAGAGAGATCATCGCTCCCTTCTGCCCAGGTCTCACATCGTGTACGAGCATCGCGATGGACCGCAGCCCCATGTGAGGTTCAACGGAATAGTTGTATCAGCCTAAGATACAGTGGACGTCGTGCATTGATCAGTATATCAATTCCGGAGCTGATAACGATCCCCCCGGTCGCTCGAAAGACCAGAGATTCTCAGGATGCGTGCTTGTTGCACCCCAAAAAATCCGGTTCGGACTTCTCATTGTACAACGTGGAAAAGGTATGGAGCCGCCACCAATATTTTAATTTTAAGACCAAAACATTGAAAAAAGGTCTTTTAGACAAGGCGGATGGTCTTTCGAAAACTAGAGATATGGGTTCGGGGGTCGGTTAGGCATGGGGAAGGTATTAGCACCCCGTACCTCCTTTCTACCGAAAGGGAACCTTTAATTAAATGTGTGGTTTGAAGTGTTGATTTGAAAATGCTTTTATTTTGCCTCTTTATTGAAAAGGGAGTGAGAAGACTTAATGAAAATTTTTAATTTTGGCGCTTGACGAGAGTTGGCCTCTCGCTCCTACGTATCTCCTGGTGCGATGGAGAATTCAAAGCTACGTAGTTCTTGGTTGTCCTAAAAAGGTTTTTGTTTTTTAGTCTGTTTGATGAGTTTTCGCAGTAGGAGTGAGGATTCGCGATGACCAAACAACAACGGTTTAGAGTGGCCGCGCTACTAACTCTTTTGAAAATGAAATTATCATTAACAACCAAACGGCAACGGCGCGAGTGATCATTAACGATAATCGGTTTTGCTTTTGATTCGATTGTTCGCGACGACCAAACAACAACGGTTTAGAGTGGCCGCGCTACTAACTCTTTTGAAAATGAAATTATCATTAACAACCAAACGGCAACGGCGCGAGTGATCATTAATGATAATCGGTTTTTATTTTAGATGATCAAAAAGGGCTTTCGCAATCGAATTAATTTTGGTTTGTTGTGCTTGACGAGGACGTGGCTCGCTCCTACGTATCCCAAATGGGAATCAAAGCGACGTAGTTCTAATTTCTTTAGTTTTGAAAAGGTTTTCGAAGTAGGACGAGCATTAGCGAATGATTAAACTAACAAAGGTAATGGGTAATCATCGCTGAGTACTCATGTGAAATTGAAGAGCGTTCATAGAGATCAAACTAACAAAGGTTATGGGTGACCTCCACTACTTGCTTATTTTTGTTTATTGAAAATGCTTTGAAAATTAATTGGTTTGGAAAAGAGTTTTTAAAAAAAAAAAATCATTTTCAATCGAATTCTATGTCCAAAACCAAATGCAACATGAATGTATGAAGTTCAAACATATTCAACTAATCAAGCAATCATGAACATGTTGATCATCAACTAAGATTAAGCATGCCAATATAATCAAGAGATTTAATTGTCATAGATGCAAGACAAAGTTCTCAAAACAATTGTGTTTGTGTGTGAAGGAGAATTGCTACACAAGTTGGAAGCAATCTCAAGAGGGGCACATATGCCTCTATGCTACACATGTTGGTAGCCTTATAAGGGCACATGATTGTGTAAAAGGGTTTGTGCACAATTAAGTCAAGACATTCAAATGGCATCAAGAACAAAGGAATACAATTGATCATAGGCATAGAGTATTCTAGGTTAGGTGAATGAACATGTGAGCAATGATGCATGATTTGGCAAGCATGTGAATGCATGAGCATACAAGAATGAATGCATGAATGAGTAGACAAGAGGATGCATGAGCATACAAGAATGCATGAGCATTTGAGTATGATTATTTTTATTATGCAAGGCATAAATACTCGAGAATGCATGAGAGTGTCGCATAAATAGGGATGGATGAAGATGCATGAGGGTGAAAATGTTTTGGTAAAAGGTTTAGGTAAGAAAGTGGTAAAATGTTTTTGGGTTTTGGTGTTTTGTAAATGAGATGAAATGTTTTTGGTCTTGAAAGTGGTAAAAGTATTTTGGGGTTTATTTTATAAAGTTGAAAAAGTATGAAATGCAAATGAGAAAATGTTTTGGGGTTTTTATGCAAAGATGCAAGTGGTAAAATGTTTTGAATGAAGGTAAAAATGTTTTATGTGATGAGATAAAAATGTTTTGGTAAAAACTAAGTGAAATGGTAAAAACCAAAGTGGTAAAATGTTTTTATGTTTTTTTGGTAAAAAGTTAATGAAGTGGTAAAGTAAAATGGTAAAAAGTAAACAAACACAATGACATAACTTGCATTTACTCAACCACAATCAAAATGACAATCTTCAAGCAATCAAAGGGGTAAAAACCCTAGTCATGGCCGAATGCATACAAGCATGGAATCATCAACTTATTTCATGCAAAAATTGACAAATTAACACACAAAACAACACAAAAGAAGAGGACCTAATCTATCATGCAAGTTCCTAAGACAAACATCAACCAAATCATGCATTTATTCACGCGAAATCAAAGGAAAAAAAACTAGCAAAATGGGCATGAGAATGGGTTTTCATTTGATGAAAATTATACCAACAAGGTTTAAAATACAATAAAATGCAAGAAGACACAAGAACAATTCCTTCAAAGCCAAGGAGCCACCTCAAACACCCAAGCCTCCCTAAGTGCTTGTCAATAATGTTTGAGATGGCTCCTCAAAGCATCAACAACAATATATGAAGGAGTTGAGATGAGGAGAAGAGAGATTACATAATGAAAATTAAAGAAAATGCAAGAGTTTGTGAGCTTACCTCTAGATCTTGCTTGAAATGAAGAAGAAGATCAAAATAGAAACCAAGAACACTTGAACCTCCTCTTGAATCCCACGAAAATCACTTGATATTGAAGGATTTGATGATGAACTTTGAAGATAATGCAAGATTAGAAGTGGATCTAGTGTAGGAATCAAGAATAATGAAGTTTGGATGGTTAAAAATTGAAGAATTGGTGGTGGAAATGGTGGGAGGTGGTCTTGGGTTTGAGAGGGGAGGAGGAGAGGAATTGTGATCTGATTGTGTGCTAGGGTAAAATGAGAATCCCTCCCTTTGGTTTCTTATTTTTGGGTTTTATATGAGGTGCAAAATTAAGGGTATATAGGACATTGTGCTTTTGCCAACCATTGAGATTTGAGATAGAATTTGAATCAAGGGCCAAGATTGCAATGCACATGGATTAGGGACAATGAGAAAGCACCAATGGAAGGGAATGAGCTGGTGTCATATGAAATTGAAGAGTTTTTTGTACACAAAAGTTGTTGGGGGCAATTAGGTCAATTTGCACATAGTTGTAGCCTAGGATTTGATCTAGAATTTTAATCAATGGCTAGGAGTACAACTCACATGGATTAAGGGCATGAAGAAACACAAAATGAGGTAAAAATGGGCTGGAATTCGCAGCCATGAGGAGGGAAGGAAAAAAATGCAAGCTTGCACAAAATAGTACATTTTGTCTTATTGAGGACACTTCCCTTTTTTGAGTTTTTTTTGAATTTGAAATTTTGGGCATGGGAAATAATGGGAATGCAACTATTGAAAATGTGGCACATGTTTTTGGGCACCATAAAATATTCCCTGTAGTCACCCATGACAATAAAAATTGTCACTTAAGAATTGAGGAATATTTAATGGTCCTTTTTATTTTTCTATGCACTAAAAATGGAAAAATACATTTTTAATTATTTTGACTAGGGTTTTCTTTCTAAAAAAATTGTACAAAAATTATCCTTGATAGAATAAAAATGTACTTTTTGTGGATGTGCATTTTTTGCGAGAAAATCATCTTTTTACGAAAAATGACCAAAATGCCCTTTTTGACCCTAAAACCCTAATTTGCTTAACAAGTGCATTCCAACCCTAAAAATGACTTTAAAGACCTTGGAATGACTTCTAAGACCCAAAATGCAATGCATAATGCTTCTCACTCCTCAACTTATTTATTTTTGTGGAAAATTAGGGTTTTGATCTAAGCTGGACAAAATTGGGGTATGACAGCTGCCCCTCTTTATCTGGATTTTAACGAGGAATATGAATTGGCCGAAACATATTCCGAGGCAAAATAAAGATAAAGAATTTAGAAATTATACCGATTTTGTCTACTTAGGGAAACCCGATTTTTCCTTTTTCCATCTCTCTAGTTTTTTCTGTTTTTGTTAATGTAAGGTGAAAAATGAAATTCTAATGCATGCGAGAATAGAGATTTTTTTTTTTTTTTGATAAATGGACATTGGCCCGAGATGAATGCAGTGGATGAAGCGTCAGCCCTCAGTAAGCCAACAAAAGCAGGACATAGATTGGTGCTAGCCCTCGGGCAGCAAAAGCGGGAAATAAATTGAGAAAAGCGGTAAATTGGGAATTCGGAGGCTGCCTAAAACCTTCTAACGGACTCTTGTCGAGTCCGAGCTCTGGGGGGTGGCCTTTTCGAGCGACCGATCAACATCAGGTCCGGAACTGATTTGATCAATGGATTTACGCTATGCCTTAGGCTGACACAACTAATCCGAAGGACTTGACGAAGTCTGATGGATCCATTGCGTGCTCGTACACAATGCTGTGATCTGTGGAAGGAGTTCACTAACTCGGTGGGAGTTCACTAACTCTGTGGGAGTTCACTAACTCTGTGTTGATGGAGTTTACTAACTCGGGGTTGAGGGAGTTTACTAACTAAGGGTTGATGGAGTTTACTAACTCGGGGTTGATGATTTTCTAAAAATGAGGTTTTTGGGACTCTCTGGTCCGAAGTAACTTTTCTCTTGGATGGTGCATGAAATGAGTGCACTTGGATGTTTGGGGTGCACATGAATGCAATGATTGACTTTGGTGGGATGCCTTTTCTGTTTGATTGTTCTCTTCTTTTCCTTTTGTTATTCTTTCGCTCTTCTGAGATGCGAATTTGAAGGCGTAATGTACTGTTTGATGCCATGGAGTGATGACTGGTATGGATGATATGAGAATGATGAATGATATGAAGATGTTGTGTTCTTTTATGTTCCGTCTTATGTGATTTTCTTCTCTCCTTTCTTATTTGCTCTTTTTTTTTCTATGGAATGCAGATATCTATGTAAATGGAGTGTGAATGTATGTTATGCAAAGTGTATGTGATGTGATGATTTCAATGGAATGATGGATGCTATGAGATGCTATTTTTGATTTTCTTCCTTTTTATTTTGGTTAAGGATCAACACTTCAAGTGCCTACAAGGTAACATCCTAATCCCCAAGGATTAAGGTGAGCACCAAAGCCCTACAAGATAACAACCTAGTCCCTGAGGATCCAGGCGAGCACTAAAACCCTACAAGATAACAACCTAATCCCTAAGGGTCCAGGCGAGCACCGAAGCCCTACAAGATAACAACCTAATCCCTAAGGATCCAGGCGAGCACTGAAGCCCTACAAGATAACAACCTAATCCCTAAGGATCCAGAGCACTGAAGTCTTACAAGATAACAACCTAATCCCTAAGGATCAAGGCGAGCACTAAAGCCCTAAAAGATAACAACCTAATCCCTAAGGATCTAGGTGAGCATTGAAGCCCTACAAGATAACAACCTAATCCCTAAGGATCCAGGCGAGCACTGAAGCCCTACAAGATAACAACCTAATCCCTAAGGATCCAGGCGAGCACTGAAGCCCTACAAGATAACAACCTAATCCCTAAGGATCCGGGCGAGCACCGAAGCCCTACAAGATAACAACCTAATCCCTAAGGGTTAAGGCGAGCACTAAAGCCCTACAAGCGGCCAACTTTAGGCGACCCCCTCATGTGCTGAGATAGCTGGTTAAAGAATTTTTCCTATTTGTCTTTTTGCTATGTGAGGATGCAAATGCAGTATTTTGATGCATGATATGACAAAAATTTTGGGGTATTCAAATACTTTTTTTTTGTGAATACTTTCATAATGATGAGACGCGAGACTTTGGATGCAAAAGTGGGGGTGAATTTGATCATCCTTTTTCTTTGGAAAAACTTGTTTTGATTTAAACCGCGGTGTTCTCAAGGTTATTATTTACAAGCAAACCCATTTATGTTTTCCTCCATTCCATGATAACTGAACCTTCAATAACAATCTTGTGCTTTCTCTATGAAACATTGCCAAGTGAACACACATGAATATGCAGACGCCAGGTGAGTGTTTAGGATGAATGCCAGACTGCCCCAATTCAGGCCTTCGGCGACTGTGAATGAATGACTTGCCCCTGTCCGGAGTGTGAAAGGAAGCGGAGTGAAAGAGCAAATACGCAGGAACTAGTGCCATGGATGGACACTGAACAGACTCTCCCCGGACTAGGGTGGGCAGGTGGTGAAGAGAATACCCCAACTTTTAGATCTGAGTGGTGTTCTCAGTGCAAATCTTTGGTTCTCCGTGAATGTCTCAACTTTTGGCATGAAAGAAACCTTACTTGGTGATCACTAAACCTTGTTTTAATGCAACTTGAGTGTGTCTTGGAGTGCAAGTCCCTCTTTTTTTTTATTTTGTCAGCTTTCTTTTTTCTGACTGTTCGTTTTTGTTTCCTCAGTTTTCTTTTTTTCTGAGGGTTTATTCTTTCTTGATCAGCTTTCTTTTTTCTGATCGTTTGTTTTTTCTTTTGAGCAAACACATTGTACATAGATAAGCTTGTTCGTCCTAAGATTAGAATCTGAGAGAACAAAAGCAATCGGTCATTGATCGGAATGGATCTTTGGAGTTGTGATGTGGCTAATGGTTAATGATTTATGAAGGGAGGGATAATTGGGTTCAAAGAAGTATTTGATGATTGATGGAACGGATGTTTTTTTTTAGTGGTATAATTTGGCCAGGTTAATGGTTTATGAAAGAATGAGTTATTAGACTCAATGAGGTGTTTGAGGTTTTATTGAGATGAGAACCTCTTATGTGCCTCACGGTAAAATGAACCTGTTTCAGGGTTGAAACGTGGTCAAGGGTTTATGGAGGATAGGCCAAAGGAAGTGTTTGAAGGTTTATGGAACCAGGTGTTGGAAGATTTATCGAGACAAGGGTCTCTTGTGCTTTGTGGCAACATGTATCAGCTCACAACTTATTATTTTTTGTCTTTTTGATTTTTTTTGACTCATTTGTTTCATTTTTCGGACTTTTCTTCTTTCTTTGCTTTTGAGTTGAGTGAGCTGATGCACTATTTTTGTTTTTGATATTTGAAGTGATCCTTGTCTAGGGTGATTAGAGGGTATATTTTTGAGTTTGGTTTTTCTTGGCTTAAGGTAGGTAGGAAAGGGACTTTATGGGATTTTGGGTTCTTGAGGGTATAGGGAGGTGGCCACACTTCATCTCAAATCCCGATGGCTTATTTATTTTTGTAAAACAAGATAACGGTTCATCTATCTATATGTGTTTGCTCCTTTCTTTGCATTTTTTCTCTTTTTTTTTATGCCCTAACTTTTGCCTGGACCGCCCTTTGCGGGTTTTCGATCCATCGGGCGCTTTTTTCTGCCTAGGCCGCCCTTTGCGGGTTTTCCACCTAGCGAGCTTATTTTCTTGTTTATTATTATCTTTTGAAAGACTTGCACTGAAGGAATATGATATTAACAAGGAAAATTAGTGATCACAGTCTTGCCCCAGCATGGAGGACTTAAAGCGTTAGACTGAACTAAAAGTCAAATATGCACTGATGGACTTATGATAAAACAGGGCAATGACGATCTTGAACAAAAGTGACTGAAAAGGGTAACTTTTATAGATGACGATGCTGAAAAGGAAACATGTGCCCTTATTGAAATATCCTAAGGCCTTGGGCAGAGCCAGAGGATTGCATTACATAAAATTTGCTTTGAACTGAAAACTACATGAAAATGCATGACGAAGACACAAATGCTTGACGATCAACACCTCGATCCTCTTCAACTACTGCCATCCCGGCCTGACAGCCTTGATCTCAAAGGGTTTAGTCCTTCACCTCCCTCATCAAAGGTCAACTGTTTTGTATCAATAAGATCCTGAACCGACTCCTTCAAAGGATGACAATTCTCAGTAGAGTGACCAATTGCCCCAGAATGGAATTCGCAGGTAGCCTTTGCATTATACCTTCTTGGGAATGGAGGTTGGACTGGCTTCATCCCACGAGGAGAGATCAACCTATGGTTGATTAGATAGCTGCACAAATCAGTGTACGACACAGGAATGGGGTCGTACTGACATGGCTTTCCTTGTCCCACTATAGCATTGATTTCTCCATTTTTCCTTGCAGGCAAATCACTAGCATTGTCGGCGCCAGTAGGATTGCAGGGGATTCTTCCTCTCTTCATCCCGACTTCAAGTCTTGCCCCTAATTTGATCACATCTGAGAAGCTTGAGGACCCACTTCCAACCAGACGTTCATAGAAAACAGCTGGGAGAGTCTCCATAAACATGTACACCATCTCCTTTTCAGTCAATGGTGGCTTCACCTGAGCAGCTATGCTCCTCCATCTTTGAGCATATTCCTTAAAGGACTCATGATCTTTCTTGCTCATATACTGCAGCTGAATCCGATCTGGAGCCATGTCTTTGTTGTATTCGTACTCCTTTAAGAAAGCTTCAGAAAGGTCCTTCCAACTGTGGATGTCGGAAGGCTGCAACTGCATGTACCAATCCAGAGATGCCCCAGTTAGGCTGTACTGGAAGTAGTGGATGAGCAGTTTGTCGTCGTGATTGTATGCGGTCATCCTTCGGGCGTACATGGTTACATGTCTATTTGGGCAGCTGGTACCACAATATTGGTCAAAGACTGGCACCTTCATCTTTGGGGGAATAACCAAGTCTGGAACAAGACATAGATCACGGGCGTCTTTAGCTTTGGTCTTTGAATCCTCTATGGCTTTTAAACGCTTTTCCAACTCATGCAACTGATCTCTGGGTTGAGAGTTCTCAAATAGGTGACCTTGAGGATCACTATCCATATTGAGAAGAGAAACCTCATGTGGATCAGCACCTCCCAGGGCGTGAGCAGGATAATTAACCCCAGATCCCGGATGGGGAATAGCGGTCACAGCTTCAGCGGGTCCCGAGGTAGGAAGGATGGTTGCGGCCCCACCTGGGTTTACAACAGCAGTATCTTCGGTAGTGGTCCCGTTTTTCAAAGCTTGCAGGGTGCCCATCATTTCAGTCATCTACATTCTTATCGCATCCATCTGCATTTCTATCACCCCGACTTTATTATTTAACGCCTGATTCTCTTGGACTAGTGCCTGATTCCCTTGGACTAGCTGCTTGAGGACTTCCATAATCGGATTATCTAGACCTGAATTGCCGGGATTCTCAATCACTAGGTTTCCTTGATTGGTCGCCATGAATCTTGAGTCTGAAGCGGATATCGGCAAACCAGTTGGCCTCTTTCTAGAGATAACAGGGCACACAACATAAGCGCAAGAACGAATGACTGAACAAATGCATGCGACACTTTAGGCTTTACGGGCGGGGCTAGACTAGGACGGGGAATGATGATAAAGCAGGGAAACTGACGGACACGGACAGGGGCGACTGCACATGGCATGCATGCCTAGAAGAATGCTTCACATGATAGAAAAAATTTATGAACAATTTTAATCTTTTATCATGGGATGGATGAGATGCAAAAATTTTGAAGTTATGTGAATGAGCTGCTGACTCGAGAACTGGGTACTTTGGAACACCTTGAGTTTTTTTTTTTGGGGAATGACTATTTTGCAAAACCGTCTCGTCTCTCATCAAAACCTTTATTGTACAGATCATGATATGGAAATGCATGGAAAAATGACCACTTGAGAAGTGTACTTATTCTAAAAAGTAATAAAAAAATAAAAAAATAATAAAAAAAAAATTGTTTTTTTTTTGTGCAAGATGAAATACAAAATTTCAATGCATTTTTGAATGCAAGAATGATGCTTTTTCAAAATGGCTTTTTTCATTTGTTATGCTTGACGGGGCGGATCCGCTCCTACGTATCCTCACTGTGATGAGGAATCAAAGCGTACGTAGTTCTACCATGTCCTTTCTCTTCTTTTTTGCATGATGCCCATGAGGTTGACGCTGAAATGCTATGCAAATGATAACCCCTTTTGTTTTCATTTTTCTTATGCAATGTATGATGAATGTACTTTTTCAAAATTGGAGTTTTATTTAGTGCAAATGATGCAAATGCTGTAATGATGCGATGTAATGCAATGATGCAATGCAAGATGCTTCTTTTTGGTATTTTTGCGTAAAGAGGGTATTCACAGGTGGAATTTTGAAAATTTACACTCTATATGCTCCCCCATATAGGTGTTTATTTGAAAGGGAAAAGCATATTTTTTTGATTTTCAAAAAAAAAAAAATTTGAGGGAAAAAGGTTGACTGAACTGAATGCAACAATGCAGCACACAATTTGAAAAGCCCTTGTGACCTAAAAAGAGGTGAGACCTACGATCTAGGGCAATTTAAAGGGTAATCTTCCCATGTGGCTCTATTCACTCCCTCGCAAAGGCTACCAGAGCTAAATCTCTCTCATGATAACACCCACAACGATGGAATGCCATCTGGTGTGAGGTACCATAAAAGAGCATACTCTGGCTGAAACTTTCGTGAGAGCAGAAGGACATCGGTCCAATTGGCAGTCACTACTCGTTTCCACTCTCCTAGGTGTTTTTCAGACCTTGGGTTTTAGGCCTCTCTCAAAGCACATAATCATAAGGGTGTGAGTGTGTGTGGTAAAGGCGTACCACTTAAAACTACCCGACACATATTACCCCACCTGCAAGTGAGACGCCAGAACACTCCAGAAAAAGCAAGGTAACAACATGTCGTCTACACTAGGGTTCAATATCAAATAAGCTAGCCTGGGGTTTCAACAACAATCAGGTACATTGCTTACCTCAAGAAAGGGAGCCAAGAAGGGGGGATCCGGATAGAATTGGGGAGAAATGCATGAGCATAAACAATAAAAGAAAAGGAGATAGGGAACAAACATAGAAGAAGACAAATGCGTATGCCTACAATTAATGATAAGAAAGAAAGGAAAAAGAATGAAGGCAAACAAGGTATCAGTCAAATCAACAATACATTAAACCACACATCTTAATTAGTTAGGCTTGACCCTCGTCTTTTTTTTTTAAAAAAAAAGGGTCCCCAGTGGAGTCGCCAGCTGTTGCACCCCAAAAAATCCGGTTCGGACTTCTCATTGTACAACGTGGAAAAGGTATGGAGCCGCCACCAATATTTTAATTTTAAGACCAAAACATTGAAAAAAGGTCTTTTAGACAAGACGGATGGTCTTTCGAAAACTAGAGATATGGGTTCGGGGGTCGGTTAGGCATGGGGAAGGTATTAGCACCCCGTACCTCCTTTCTACCGAAAGGGAACCTTTAATTAAATGTGTGGTTTGAAGTGTTGATTTGAAAATGCTTTTATTTTGCCTCTTTATTGAAAAGGGAGTGAGAAGACTTAATGAAAATTTTTATTTTTGGCGCTTGACGAGAGTTGGCCTCTCGCTCCTACGTATCTCCTGGTGCGATGGAGAATTCAAAGCTACGTAGTTCTTGGTTGTCCTAAAAAGGTTTTTGTTTTTTAGTCTATTTAGATGAGTTTTCGCAGTAGGAGTGAGGATTCGCGATGACCAAACAACAACAGTTTAGAGTGGCCGCGCTACTAACTCTTTTGAAAATGAAATTATCATTAACAACCAAACGGCAACGGCGCGAGTGATCATTAACGATAATCGGTTTTGCTTTTGATTCGAGTGTTCGCGACGACCAAACAACAACGGTTTAGAGTGGCCGCGCTACTAACTCTTTTGAAAATGAAATTATCATTAACAACCAAACGGCAACGGCGCGAGTGATCATTAATGATAATCGGTTTTTATTTTAGATGATCAAAAAGGGCTTTCGCAATCGAATTAATTTTGGTTTGTTGTGCTTGACGAGGACGTGGCTCGCTCCTACGTATCCCAAATGGGAATCAAAGCGACGTAGTTCTAATTTCTTTAGTTTTGAAAAGGTTTTCGAAGTAGGACGAGCATTAGCGAATGATTAAACTAACAAAGGTAATGGGTAATCATCGCTGAGTACTCATGTGAAATTGAAGAGCGTTCATAGAGATCAAACTAACAAAGGTTATGGGTGACCTCCACTACTTGCTTATTTTTGTTTATTGAAAATGCTTTGAAAATTAATTGGTTTGGAAAAGAGTTTTTAAAAAAAAAAATCATTTTCAATCGAATTCTATGTCCAAAACCAAATGCAACATGAATGAATGAAGTTCAAACATATTCAACTAATCAAGCAATCATGAACATGTTGATCATCAACTAAGATTAAGCATGCCAATATAATCAAGAGATTTAATTGTCATAGATGCAAGACAAAGTTCTCAAAACAATTGTGTTTGTGTGTGAAGGAGAATTGCTACACAAGTTGGAAGCAATCTCAAGAGGGGCACATATGCCTCTATGCTACACATGTTGGTAGCCTTATAAGGGCACATGATTGTGTAAAAGGGTTTGTGCACAATTAAGTCAAGACATTCAAATGGCATCAAGAACAAAGGAATACAATTGATCATAGGCATAGAGTATTCTAGGTTAGGTGAATGAACATGTGAGCAATGATGCATGATTTGGCAAGCATGTGAATGCATGAGCATACAAGAATGAATGCATGAATGAGTAGACAAGAGGATGCATGAGCATACAAGAATGCATGAGCATTTGAGTATGATTATTTTTATTATGCAAGGCATAAATACTCGAGAATGCATGAGAGTGTCGCATAAATAGGGATGGATGAAGATGCATGAGGGTGAAAATGTTTTGGTAAAAGGTTTAGGTAAGAAAGTGGTAAAATGTTTTTGGGTTTTGGTGTTTTGTAAATGAGATGAAATGTTTTTGGTCTTGAAAGTGGTAAAAGTATTTTGGGGTTTATTTTATAAAGTTGAAAAAGTATGAAATGCAAATGAGAAAATGTTTTGGGGTTTTTATGCAAAGATGCAAGTGGTAAAATGTTTTGAATGAAGGTAAAAATGTTTTATGTGATGAGATAAAAATGTTTTGGTAAAAACTAAGTGAAATGGTAAAAACCAAAGTGGTAAAATGTTTTTATGTTTTTTTGGTAAAAAGTTAATGAAGTGGTAAAGTAAAATGGTAAAAAGTAAACAAACACAATGACATAACTTGCATTTACTCAACCACAATCAAAATGACAATCTTCAAGCAATCAAAGGGGTAAAAACCCTAGTCATGGCCGAATGCATACAAGCATGGAATCATCAACTTATTTCATGCAAAAATTGACAAATTAACACACAAAACAACACAAAAGAAGAGGACCTAATCTATCATGCAAGTTCCTAAGACAAACATCAACCAAATCATGCATTTATTCACGCGAAATCAAAGGAAAAAAAACTAGCAAAATGGGCATGAGAATGGGTTTTCATTTGATGAAAATTATACCAACAAGGTTTAAAATACAATAAAATGCAAGAAGACACAAGAACAATTCCTTCAAAGCCAAGGAGCCACCTCAAACACCCAAGCCTCCCTAAGTGCTTGTCAATAATGTTTGAGATGGCTCCTCAAAGCATCAACAACAATATATGAAGGAGTTGAGATGAGGAGAAGAGAGATTACATAATGAAAATTAAAGAAAATGCAAGAGTTTGTGAGCTTACCTCTAGATCTTGCTTGAAATGAAGAAGAAGATCAAAATAGAAACCAAGAACACTTGAACCTCCTCTTGAATCCCACGAAAATCACTTGATATTGAAGGATTTGATGATGAACTTTGAAGATAATGCAAGATTAGAAGTGGATCTAGTGTAGGAATCAAGAATAATGAAGTTTGGATGGTTAAAAATTGAAGAATTGGTGGTGGAAATGGTGGGAGGTGGTCTTGGGTTTGAGAGGGGAGGAGGAGAGGAATTGTGATCTGATTGTGTGCTAGGGTAAAATGAGAATCCCTCCCTTTGGTTTCTTATTTTTGGGTTTTATATGAGGTGCAAAATTAAGGGTATATAGGACATTGTGCTTTTGCCAACCATTGAGATTTGAGATAGAATTTGAATCAAGGGCCAAGATTGCAATGCACATGGATTAGGGACAATGAGAAAGCACCAATGGAAGGGAATGAGCTGGTGTCATATGAAATTGAAGAGTTTTTTGTACACAAAAGTTGTTGGGGGCAATTAGGTCAATTTGCACATAGTTGTAGCCTAGGATTTGATCTAGAATTTTAATCAATGGCTAGGAGTACAACTCACATGGATTAAGGGCATGAAGAAACACAAAATGAGGTAAAAATGGGCTGGAATTCGCAGCCATGAGGAGGGAAGGAAAAAAATGCAAGCTTGCACAAAATAGTACATTTTGTCTTATTGAGGACACTTCCCTTTTTTGAGTTTTTTTTGAATTTGAAATTTTGGGCATGGGAAATAATGGGAATGCAACTATTGAAAATGTGGCACATGTTTTTGGGCACCATAAAATATTCCCTCTAGTCACCCATGACAATAAAAATTGTCACTTAAGAATTGAGGAATATTTAATGGTCCTTTTTATTTTTCTATGCACTAAAAATGGAAAAATACATTTTTAATTATTTTGACTAGGGTTTTCTTTCTAAAAAAATTGTACAAAAATTATCCTTGATAGAATAAAAATGTACTTTTTGTGGATGTGCATTTTTTGCGAGAAAATCATCTTTTTACGAAAAATGACCAAAATGCCCTTTTTGACCCTAAAACCCTAATTTGCTTAACAAGTGCATTCCAACCCTAAAAATGACTTTAAAGACCTTGGAATGACTTCTAAGACCCAAAATGCAATGCATAATGCTTCTCACTCCTCAACTTATTTATTTTTGTGGAAAATTAGGGTTTTGATCTAAGCTGGGCAAAATTGGGGTATGACAGTGCTCCTCAAAGCCACGTGCAAACTCGGATTCGCAAGGGTTCGTTTACAGGTTTTAGGCAGCCTGGCATTTTACCGCTTTCTTTATCGTTTTCTTCATTTAGCGCTTTCCTTGCCTTTCGCAGTTAGCGCGCATGTTGTTAACCATTTCGTTTATCATTTCCTCATCAACGCTCCAAGTGTTGATTCAAAAAAAAGGAAGAAAAAAGAAGAAACAAAAAGAAAATTCGGGTTTCTCCAAGTAGACAAAATTGGTATAATTTCTGAATTCTTTATTCATATTTTACCTTCGAAATATGTCTCGGCCAATTCATATTTCTTGGTAAAATCCAAATAAAGAGGGGCAGCTGTCATACCCTAATTTTGTCCGACTAATTGAAAAATCCCAAACTTTGTCGCTTCGCATATTGTTCTAAACGCGGGTGTCTTTGGCACTCTCGTGCAATGATTTTGTGTGACACTCGTTATTTTCAAAAAAAGAATCCAAAAATAAATAATAAAAATAATAATAAATAACGCGAGCGCGCGTTTTGTTTTGAGTCGTGTGAGTAATTGCGTCGGTGCATGTTTATTTTACCGTGTTTTTAGAAAGTGAGGATAAAATAAAATCGGTTTTAATAACGTACGCGCGTGCGTATTCAAATCGCGTACGCGTTCATAGCCTTAACGCGAGCGCGTGTTGGTTGCGAATCGTGCGCGAGTGGTTGCGTCGGTTCGTGTTATTTTTACCGCTTCTTTTTATTATTGTTAGTGACATAAAAAAAATGGTAATGATAAATCAATCAGCTGTCCTTTTATTTAAACTTGTTACACATATGAACAATAATTTAAGGCAAATAGTACTAGAAAAAAAAGGAAGTCAACTTTCTTTTACATTTGGACAAAAAATAAAATACAAAAAGAGTACAAGAAAAATAATAAAGCAAAAAAAATCAAAAAAATGGGAAAGCAACATATGCGAGTGGCTGCCTCCCTTTCTCTATGAAGCTACAGGCCCAAGTTCTTTCTTCTTGTCCCTTTTGTTTGGCTTCCATTTTCAGCAAAAACATTGCTGCAGTGGCAGCAGCCCTGCTGCCATCCTTGCTGCTCCCTTGCTGCTCCACTGTGTCACTGCTGCCAACAGCTTGGTCTCCTATGAGCTTTGATCCTCTGCTCAACACCCACACCTACACCAGAATCTCTGCCTATAAATACAACAGAACAGAAATCAGGAAAAAAAACACACACACATAGATATACAAAAAACTCAGAAATCAGATAAAGGATTAGGGATTTTCACACTGAAGCCCTAATCAATAAAATACTCAAAATTCTTAAGCGAGAAGCAGTAGGAGGCAGTAAGCAGCAAAAACGATAGCAGGGCAGATAAGAGCTTTTACAGAAGCTGGAGAAACAGGTTGGTTCATAGTCTTTTTTTTCATTTACCGTCAAAATGCTAAGTGTATACTAGCTCAGGATTTAGTACTCTGTTTTTTTTTTCTTAAAGGAAAATTGTTAGCAATGAGCAAGGGTTCCATAGTAGACAAAACAAAGATAGGTTATATTTTTTTACAAAGGATACAGTTCAAAAATCTAGCGTGAGTCAGTAAAAAATTTAAAAATGGGAGAAATGAACAAAAAGCGAAAAAAGGTATAATAGAACTCACCCCATATACTCCGGCCACCGTGGACGGTGGCCATTGGCCGTGAAACACCTTCTCCGGTCGTCTTCTTCGTCAACCACCACCACTGTTCAAAAAAAAAAACGCTACTGTCCAACGCCAAACCGTACCCCTCCTTCTCTCTCCCACCACCGAACACCTCTCCGCAACCACCACCATCCCAAACGGCCGCTCCACCGTCAACAGTACACCAACACGAACCACAGCCCCCTCCTCCACCCACAACGCATATCCTCCCCAAAACGACCCACAATCGCACCACTCCACCCACAGCGCGACACTCCTCCACCACGAAACCACCCACGCCATCGCCACCACAGAAAGCACCATCGCCCCCCAACAACCTCCAAACAGCCACCGTCGTAGCCCCCACCATACCCAACCGACGGCATCACAAGTCGAAACACCCCCTCCCCGTGGCCGTCGAGAGAGAGATTAGGACGGTGAGGACAGTGAGGTGCGATCGAGAGAAAGAGAGAAAGGGTAGGTGCGGCGGTGAGGAAAAACGAGATTCGGGTGGTGAGATGGAGATGAAGCAAGGAGAGATTCGCTGAGAGGGAGGAAAAATAGGTTAGTTGATTTGTGAGGGGAGTGGAGATCGGCCGTGGAAGGAGAGAGAGGAAAATTTTTTAGGGTTGGCTATTTTGGGGGTGGGGCGCCGCGTGAGGATGAGAGAGATAGGAATTAGGGTTTCTAATTTTAGTTTAGGTTTATATAGTATAAACGCAGGGGCATTTTCGTCCTTTCACTTTTAATTTTTTTTTCAGATCTCTATTCGCACCCCTTGTTTTACTCAGCGCCCCCCTCCCCTTTCTGAAGCCCACGATTTCTTTTTTTTTTGAAACGCAGCCCAGCTTACAAAAACAAGCTGGGCTCACTGTTTACACCCCAGTTTTAATAATACAGCTCTCCTGTAACTTGCACCCCATTTTACTACTGCACCCCCTGTTTCTCTTTTTTTTTTAATTTTGTTTCTTTCCCCTAAATAAACTTATTTTTTTCACAAACCCTTTTTTTTCCCAAATAACAGATTTTCTTTTCCCTAAACGAGAATCAATCCAATTGCGAAAACTCTTCAAAATCAAACTTTGTTAGTAATCTCGTGAAGCCTTTGCTCGCATGATTATTAACAATGAGGTACTAGTGGCGACCACTTGGAGCCTTTGCTCAATTGATCATCATGAATGCCTAATTTTCCCAAAGATTTTCACTAAACCAAAAACTTTGTTAGTAGTCCTGCGAAGCCTCTGCTTGCATGATTATTAGCGATGGAGTGCTAATGGTGGTCACTTGGAGCCTTTGCTCAATTGATCATCATGAAAGCTCAACTTTCACAATTCAACAAGATAAAGAACAAAAACCTTTTCCTTTCTAAAATCATTTTCAACCCATCGTCGCTAGTGGTTAATCAGAACCTTTGTTCGTCTAGCCATTGGTGGCGATGTCTTTTTCCCAAAAGAACAACAAGCAATGATCACTCATAACCTTTGTTAGTTTGATCATTCGTGCCAATCAATCTCTTTCGAAAACCACTTTCAAAAAGGCAAATAAAAACGGGTTGCTACTAATAGTCAATCAGAACCTTTGTTCGTCTGACTGGTGGTAGTGGCTCTCATTTTCAAGAGTACTTAGCAGTGATTACCCATAACCTTGGTTAGTTTAATCATTCACTAAATGCTCGTCCTATTTCGAAAACTCACTAAAAAGATAAAAGACAAACACCTTTTTCAGGATAAAGAAGAACTACGTAGCTTTGAGTTCTCCATCGCACCGGGAGATACGTAGGAGCGGGCCTTGTCCCGTCAAGCGTTTTTTTTTTCTAAAAACCCATTCCTCCCCCTTTTCTTTTTCATAATAAATAAAGATTTTCATTAAGAATTTTTCAATAAGAAGTAGAGAGGCAAAATTAAGTATTTTCAAGTCAACACACTAAAACCACACATTTAATTAAAGGTTCCCTCTCAGTAGAGAGGACGTGTGGGGTGCTAACACATTCCCTGCGCGTAACCGACCCCCGAACCCTATTCTCTAGTTTCGCAAGACCAATCGCTTTCCAAAAAAGGTTTTCCTAATATTTTCCTTAATAAATATTGGTGGCGACTTCATTGTTTTAAAAAGTTGTAAACGAAGAAAGATCCCCTCAGGGACTTTTTCGGGCGCAACAGTAGGCAAGCGCTGACGTGCACCTCCAATCCTAGCAAAGGAATCAAGAGTGCCACGGCACGCCAAAACAAATAAGGCCATCGATAAAAATACTGGTCAAAGGAAGACACCGTGATCGTTTGCATTTTTCCTAATTACCAAAGCAAGAATCTCATAATTCTTTCCACTAAGTGACCTTGGTGGTCACAACCCCTTGGGCAAGTTCTATCCGGGCCGAGTCCTGGTAAATTGTGCCCAGGGTATACTTCAAGCTGACCTTGGTGGTCACAACCCCTTGGGCGAGTTCTATCCGGGTCGAGTCCAGGTAAATTGTGCCAAGGGTACACTCCAAGCTGACCTTGGTGGTCACAACCCGTTGGGCGAGTTCTATCCGGGCCGAGTCCTGGTAAACTGTGCCAAGGGTATACTTCAAGATTACCTTGGTGGTCACGACCCCTTATGATGGGTTCTATCCAGGTTGAGTCTTGGTAAACTCTGTTCAGAGTATACCTCATTACAAATTGTCCCGAGAGGCGTCGACAACTTAACTGCCTAAAGCAAGACAAATTTAGCGACTGTCTACCGGAAAAATCCTAAGTCCAACGAGAATGCGCACACGCGGAAAATCACCAGTATGGCGTGAGACCATGAGGTCACGGTTCCATGATCAAGGTTTGCTGGTGCAGGGCACCAAGGGCGCCAAGGTCCATGATCAAGGTTTGCTGGTGAAGGGCGCCAAGGGCGCCAAGATCCCATGTTCACGGTTCGCATGTTCACGGTTTACAAAGTCAAGGGCGCCAAGATTCTATGTTCTCGGTTTGCAAATGCAAGGCCCCAAGGGCACCAGGATCCCATGTTCACAGTTTGCAAGAGCGGGCGCCAAGATCACAGTTTGAGCCGCTGGGCGCCAAGGTGACGAGTTGCATAGAGCAAGGTCACGGTTTGTGGTGTTGGGCGCCAAGGGTGCCATGGTCATGGTTTGTGGTGTTGGGCGCCAAGGTCACGGTTTGAGCTGCTGGGCGCCAAGGTGACGGGTTGCATAGAGCAAGGTCACGGTTTGAGCTGCTAGGAGCCAAGGTGACGGGTTGCATAGAGCAAGGTCACAGTTTGTGGTGTTGGGCGCCAAGGTCACGGTTTGAGCTGCTGGGCGCCAAGGGCGCCAAGGTGACGGGTTGCATAGAGCAAGGTCACGGTTTGTGGTGTTGGGCGCCAAGGGTGCCATGGTCACGGTTTGTGGTGCTGGGCGCCAAGGGCGCTGGTGTGTGAAAAGATGTGCAAGTATACACAGTCACAAACAAGTAATACAATGATAAGAAAGGTCGAACCCACAGGGATTGGATTAACTTTATGTATGTTTAGAAAGCATATAAATTAGTACTACTATACTACTCACAAAATTTGGGGTTTTTAGTTTAAGTAAAAACAGAATGCAAGTATGTAAAATAAGATGAAGGAAATCAGTTGAGAAAGATAGTTGAGATGTCTTTACTAGATAATGCTTCTTTTGAGAGTTTCTATGCTTTTAGAGATGCAGAAGCACTGTGATGCAGAAGCATCAAGTGCAGAAGCATCAAGTGCAATAGCATTGAGTGCAGTTGCATAAGTGTGTGCTTGTCAGCTACTTTCTTCAGAGTTTCGTTACAAGCTTCCCATGTCTGGGCTTGCTAAATAAGTTCGCTCCTGCCTTTGAAGTTCCCACTGTTTCACCCTAAGGACTATGTTATCCTATGTCTAGGACTTAACATGGTTTTAACACAGTTTCTTTATTAAACAAGTTTAACAAAGCCTTTATTAAAACACTCACCCTTATTAGTCTTGATTTCTAATTATAAACCATGTCTGTGAATATAACTCTACTTATTGTAAGAGATCAATCTTAAAATAAGATGGATGTAGTATAACACAAGACCCAAAATGCTACAACACTTAAAAGCATAATAACTTACTCAAAAGATCATTATAAGTTTAGAACATCTCAACTAAAGGAATTTAGCTCATGTTACTCATTATATAATAGAGAGAATCTGTAAGGAGCATGATAACATGAATCATATAAAAGATATCAATAGGGTACAAGTTACACAGATTGATGTTCCTTTGCATGAATTCTGATTAGTGCAGAAGCACTGATTCCTTCGTCTATCTATGAAGAAGTGGGGGAAGAGGGTGTCAATTCCTTCCCCACCTTCTTACAACTAACTAGTAAATAAAATGCAAGAAATGAAACTACTAAAATATAAGTAAAGTGTTTGATCTACATATTATCAAGTGAGATATGCGATGCTCTTCAAGTGAGAAGTGGGAGCCCTTTTTATAGCCTTGGAGATTTCCTTTGCTTGAGGGTTTGCTTAAAAACCAAGTTAACCTAAGGAGGCTTAACCATGGTTGCTTTTCTGATCTTTAGATAAGGAGATTGAGTTCAGCACATTTCCATAAGAAGAGGTCCAATTATGTAAGGCCATATATCTTTAGGTGAATAGCCTTTCATGATGATGTTTGTGGTGGGCGCCTCCTTATGCATGTGGCCATGTGCTCCATGTGAATTGTGACAAAGCATGATGTCATAGAAGTTTTGGAGCAAAGGTATGATTTGAGGTGCTTCCATTGTGGGGTTATAAATCTTCAGTGCAGGATGGTGCAGAAGCACTATTTGTGGTGCAGAAGCACCAAGTGCAGAAGCATCGTAGTGCAGAAGCATCATCTGTAGGAAAACTGAACAAACACATCAAACATACCAATGTATAAACAAAATGCTTTATTCATCACATAATTCCTAGAATGTTGTTATTTTACTAATATTACTATTTTTAACACACTTTGTACTTGAGTTTAAAGCAATTTGTTGCGTTTAGAAGTATAAATAACTCTATAAATTAGAGTTATCACACCCCCAAACTTAAATCATTGCTTGTCCTCAAGTAATGACAAAAAGGGAATACAAGTAGGATTTTCAATTTAAAGAAGAACAGATCAGCTTATATCTTTTCAAAGAATGATTTTGCATTTTGATGAACTTCATTTTTCAGAATATTTTGTTGCTTTTGAATTTCCTAAACATCCAAAGTTCATTAAAACTCTTTTGTGTGAGTGTGTGCCCCACTGAGATTCATTCAGTTCCAAAACTAAGTGAAAAGTTTCTCTTTAACTTTTGGAAAATTTTAGATCACGTTTGGTTAAAACAAAAGATGTTTCAAAATATAGACTAGACTAACAATATCTTCAAGATTTGGGGAGCTTTAAGTACAACTGAGGACTTTGATTGAGCATTTCAAAACTGTTTATTCAATCTCGCGGCGGAAGAATTCAACAATTGTAATCATCAATAATTATTGAGACTATACAAGGTTCATAACGCCAAAAATCCAACAAAAGGAAAACATGAATAGAGATAATCAAACGTTCATCCCCCCCCCCCCCCGAGTGCTACGTATCAGAGCGACGACGCCGGACTAACGAAGAACTATGGTCTTCATTCGAGATCACCAGCATGTTACCAACATAGGGGTAACATTCAAACAGAAGGGGTGAGATATCAAACAATATAAAGAATCGTATGAAAGACCGTATGCACAGGTCAGAATATCAGATAATTCACAACAGACAAATATTCGTCACAACAGTCAACACGTCAACAACAGCATGAACATAACAGTCATTATCATCATAATAGTCAACATCAGCACAACAAGCATATATCTTCACAAACAACATCAAATTGCAATCACCAAAAGTCATCACCAATGTCATGAGTAAACGAATGAGATGCAACCCACACCAACGGGTATATGCATGTGGTACCAATCATCACCAATAAAATAGCCAATAAGGGCATCATCACCAACAACAGCAGTAGCAGCCCAACAACAGCAGCAGCAGCCCAACAACAGCAGCAGCAGCCCAACAACAGCAACAGCAGCCCAACAGCAGCAACAGCCAACAACAACCAACAACTGCAACAGCATCCCAACGGCAGCAACAGCAGCCAACAACAGCAACAGCAGCCAACAACAGCAACAGCAGCCCAACGGCAGCAACAGCCAACAACAACAACAGCAGCCCAACAACACAACAGCAACATTGCAACAGCATCACAGCAGCCCAACAACACAGCAGCAACATTGCAGCAGCATCACAGCAGCAACAGCAACAGCAGCCCAATAACAGCAATAGCAGCCCAACAACACAGCAGCAACATTGCAACAGCATCACAGCAGCAACAGCAGCCCAACCACACAGCAGCAACATTGCAGCAGCATCACAGCACCAACAACAGCCAAATAACAGCAATAGCAGCCCAACAACACAGCAGCAACATTGCAGCAACATCAGCCCAATAACAGCAACAGCAGCCCAATAACACAGCAGCAACATTGCAGCAGCTCAAAAGCAGCAACAGCAGCCCAACAACACAGCAGCAACATTGCAGCAGCAACAACAGCCCAATAGCAGCAACAGCAGCCCAACAACACAGCAGCAACATTGCAGCAGAATCACAGCAGCAACAGCTGCCCAATGACAGCAACAGCAGCAACATTGCAACAGCATCACAGCAGCAACAGCAGCCCAACAACACAGCAGCAACATTGCAGCAACAACAGCCCAATAGCAGCAACAGCAGCCCAATAACAGCAATAGCAGCCCAACAACACAGCAGCAACATTGCAACAGCATCAAAGCAGCAACAGCAGCCTAATAGCAGCAACAGCAGCCCAACAACACAGCAACAACATTGCAGCAGCATCACAGCAGCAACAGCAGCCCAATAGCAGCAACAGCAGCCCAACAACACAGCAGCAACAGCAGCCCAATAGCAGCAACAGCAGCCCAACCACACAGCAGCAACATTGCAGCAGCATCACAGCAGCAACAGCAGCCCAACAACACAGCAGCAACATTGCAGCAGCATCACAGCAGCAACAGCATCCCAGAGACTGGCGCCCAGGGGCAGGGCTCCTAAATCAGCAACAAGCACAGAAAATACTGGGTGCCTAGGGCGCCCTTCACAGCAACACAGAAACACACAACATAACACTGGGCGCCTAAGGCGCCACTTTCAGCAACCAAAACAACACACTGGGCGCCTAGGGCGCCACTTCCAGCAACCAAAACAACACACTGGGCGCCTAGGGCGCCACTTCCAGCAACAACCAAAAACAGAAGACAGGGCGCCCAGGAGCAGGGCGCCTTTTCCAGCAACCAAAATCAGCAACATACAACAGAGGGGCAGGGCGCGCATGGACAGGGCGCCACTTTCAGCATAGCAATTTGAATTCTCATGATCATGGCAAGATACAAGGATAACTCTAGGGCCTAGAAACATCATTCACACCAACATAATGTATCCAACAAGGCATCCAATTACATACATGAACATACATAGGACAATCATCAAACCCTAACCCCCACATACAACCCTTCATACAAACCCTTATAAAGCATGAACCTCACCCTTACCTTAGCTTTTTTAGAAGATTCACGAATCCTAGCTTTCCTCTCTCTCCTTGGTGCTACGCCTCTCTCTCTCTCCTTGGTGGTGGATCACGCCTTCTCTCCTTTCTCCTCTCTATCCGCCGCCCTCCTCTCCTCTTCTCCCTTCTAATTCTATTTTTTTTATTCTTCTAAATGAGCCAAACCCTAACTAAGGCCTATTTATACTTAGTTGGTCTCATGGGCTTTTCACGCTCACTTATGCGATTTAATCATGGGCCTTTTCACTAACACTTCGGATTCGCTACTACCAACCCCAACCATAGGCCCATATATTCTAACATTATCATTATTTTATTATTTCTATCACCTAAACCCTATTTAATTAATTAAATAAATAACTAATTAATTTTGGGGCGTTACAACTCTCCCCCACTTAAAAGAATTTCGTCCTCGAAATTTAACTACCGACGTGAGCACCCTTCCACTAACGAACTAACGTCACCTCGACAACTAGTGCTATCTAACATGCTGATCATCATTTCTTTGATTACCGGCGATAAGTGATTGGGCGGCTGTCCCTCCTACTTTTTCAGCCAGATAACTTCAAGAAATAATAATTAGACCCACTCTCTAACGGTTCTGTAAGGATCCCCGATAGAGTTTTGGGCGTAATCGTGTCGGTACCACATGATCACCCCCAAGCTCTATTAAAGTTCCTCCCCATTATGGCATACCATGATTCCGCTGCACTACTCTGATAAATTGACTTGTAGACTACTCGTATCCTACCTCACTCATCTATCTCTACGGTGCCTCATAGTGTCATCACAAGATCACGACAAAGTTTACAGATTGCATAACAGTTGCAAAACAAGCCACATAATCAAAGTTTACAGACAGATTACATACGTGGGAGTCACGAAACAATTCATAAAAACAGAAAGTTCACAATTAAAGGCACGGGGTTTGCGCACAGAAACGCAATAAATCACACAAGCAGTCCGGTTAAGACCGAACAATCCAAAAAAAGAAAATTTACCTGATTCGAACAACCTGCAATGTAAACAATGGTTAGTACTAAAAGACAACAGTTGGTCGTTAACCGACACAACGACTCGACGAATTGGCCGGACGGACCAACCATTACTCTGATACCACTATTGTAACACCCATTTCTACTCGGTAACTTATTAACGTAAAATCAGAGTTTTGTTTTTTAACAGTAAAACGGATGTCACATTTTCTTCAAAACAAATCGAATGCATAGTACTTTAAAAAGAATCATCAACATCAATATTTATTCAATCTCGCGGCGGAAGAATTCAACAATTATAATCATCAATAATTATTGAGACTATACAAGGTTCATAACGCCAAAAATCCAACAAAAGGAAAACATGAATAGAGATAATCAAACGTTCATCCCCCCGAGTGCTACCTATCAGAGTGACGACGCCGGACTAACGAAGAACTATGGTCTTCATTCGAGATCACCTGCACGTTACCAACATAGGGGTAACATTCAAACAGAAGGGGTGAGATATCAAACGATATAAAGAATCGTATGAAAGACCGTATGCACAGGTCAGAATATCAGATAATTCACAACAGACAAATATTCGTCACAACAATCAACAGGTCAACAACAGCATGAACATAACAGTCATTATCATCATAATAGTCAACATGAGCACAACAAGCATATATCTTCACAAACAACGTCAAATTGCAATCACCAAAAGTCATCACCAATGTCATGAGTAAACGAATGAGATGCAACCCACACCAACGGGTATATGCATGTGGTACCAATCATCACCAATAAAATAGCCAATAAGGGCATCATCACCTGTATGAGCATCATCACCATCACCTATAGCTCCAAGGCCGAAGCCTCCATCACCAAAATAATGCATATGAATTGTATGCGACACCATGAACAATGCACCAGAGACAATCAACAACAAAGAGCATATCTTAGCACTACAACGACATAAGACTCGGCACTGGCCATAGGCCTTCAACACAAATTCATCAACAGTTTGGGCCATTCGGCGATACCCTCAACAAAACAACTCGGGCCATTCGGCGGTACCCGCAACAAAACAGTGTGGGCCATTCGGCGGTACCCACCACGAAATCAACAACGACATTTGACAACATAATCAACAAATGGTCATAGACCCATCACCTATCACCTTAGCCAATAAAATAGGCACATCACCTGTTATATCATCACCAATAACACCAATCAACACCAATAACACCAACACCTATAGGACAGTCTAACAACTTGACCGTAACATCAACAACCACCGACACCAAAGACACCAATAGATTTACAACGTCAATGACAACAACAATTTACAACACCAGTGACAACGACCAGGGGCGCTAAGGCGCCAACACGCAACAACAACAAACGGGGACAGCGGCAACAACGGCAACGCCACCAGCACCTACAGCAACACCAACAGCAAAAGCAACCGCAACAGCATCAACAATAGCAACAACGGCGACAGCAGTAGCATCACTGCAACGGCAACGGCAACACAGCAAGAACGACAATATTAGCAGCAACGGCGATCGCAACGGCAACGCTGCAACAGCAGCAGCAGCAACCACCGCCAACAGCAACACCCGCAACACCAGCAACACCAACAGCACCAACAACACCAGCAGCAGCCACACAACATCGGCAACAGCCAGCACAGTAGCAACAGTAGCCCAACAACAGCAACAGCAGCCCAACAACAGCCACGGCAGCCCAACACAGCAACGGTAGCCAACAACGGCAACAGCAGCCAAACAACAGTAGTAGCAGCCCAACAACAGCAGCAGCAGCCCAACAACAGCAGCAGCAGCCCAACAACAGCAACAGCGGCCCAAGAGCAGCAACAGCCAACAACAACAACAGCAGCCAACAACAGCAACAGCAGCCCAACGGCAGCAACAGCAGTCAACAACAGCAACAGCAGCCAACAACAGCAACAGCAGCCCAACGGCAGCAACAGCCAACGACAGCAACAGCAGCCCAACAACACAGCAGCAACATTGCAACAGCATCACAGCAACAACACCAGCCCAACAACACAGCAGCAACATTGCAGCAGCATCACAGCAGCAACAGCAGCCCAATGACAGCAACAGCAGCCCAACAACACAGCAGCAACATTGCAACAACATCACAGCAGCAACAGCAGCCCAATAGCAGCAACAGCAGCCCAACAACACAGCAGCAACATTGCAACAGCATCACAGCAGCAACAGCAGCCCAATAGCAGCAACAGCAGCCCAACAACACAGCAGCAACATTGCAACAGCATCACAGCAGCAACAGCAGCCCAATAGCAGCAACAGCAGCCCAACAACACAGCAGCAACATTGCAGCAGCAACAGCAGCCCAATAGCAGCAACAGCGGCCCAACAACACAGCAGCAACATTGCAGCAGCATCACAGCAGCAACAGCAGCCCAACAACGCAGCAGCAACGTTGCAGCAGCATCACAGCAGCAACAGCATCCCAGAGACTGGCGCCCAGGGGCAGGGCTCCTAAATCAGCAACAAGCACAGAAAATACTGGGCGCCTAGGGCGCCCTTCACAGCAACACAGAAACACACAACACAACACAACACAACACTGGGCGCCTAAGGCGCCACTTTCAGCAACCAAAACAACACACTGGGCACCTAGGGCGCCACTTCCAGCAACAACCAAAAACAGAACACAGGGCGCCCAGGAGCAGGGCGCCTTTTCCAGCAACCAAAATCAGCAACATACAACAGAGGGGCAGGGCGCGCATGGACAGGGCGCCACTTTCAGCATAGCAATTTGAATTCTCATGATCATGGCAAGATACAAGGAAAACTCTAGGGCCTAGAAACATCATTCACGCCAACATAATGTATCCAACAAGGCATCCAATTACATACATGAACATACATAGGACAATCATCAAACCCTAACCCCCACATACAACCCTTCATACAAACCCTTATAAAGCATGAACCTCACCCTTACGCTAGCTTTTTTAGAAGATTCACGAATCCTAGCTTTCCTTCTCTCTCCTTGGTGCTACGCCTCTCTCTCTCCTTGGTGGTGGATCACGCCTTCTCTCCTTTCTCTTCTCTAGCCGTCGCCCTCCTCTTCTCTTCTCCCTTCTAATTCTATTTTTTTTTATTCTTCTAAATGAGCCAAACCCTAACTAAGGCCTATTTATACTTAGTTGGTCTCATGGGCTTTTCTCGCTCACTTATGCGATTTAATCATGGGCCTTTTCACTAACACTTCGGATTCGCTACTACCAACCCCAACCATAGGCCCATATATTCTAACATTATCATTATTTTATTATTTCTATCACCTAAACCCTATTTAGTTAATTAAATAAATAACTAATTAATTTTGGGGCGTTACAAAGTGCAGAAGCACTGACTTTTTGTAACAGTGCAGAAGCACTTGAGTGCAGCTGCACTTGACACTACTTTTCATGGTTTGTAGCATGTATTGCCCTCCTCACTGACCTCTTTATGCATACTTTTTTCTTTGGTTTTTCTTTTCTTCTTTTCTTTTCTTTTTCTTTCAAACCAAATGCACTACTAGAACAGGTTCAGTTTAATGGTTTGGGTCAATATGGCTAGCTCATAATATTTTGGCTCTTTTGTAGTGTATTTTGGTAACCTTTTGTATTGACTCTTCTAAGCTTCTTATACTCAGTATTCATGGAAATTCCCCCAAACTTATTTCTTTATGCTCTTCTATATTTTTAGTAAAAATTTGTTTTTGACCTTGGTTTTCTAAAAAATTCTTCTTGTATCAGATAATTTTTCATATAGCAAGGTTCTTTTCAAAACTCAGTTTTGATGTGTCAAGGTAATAATAAAAATTGGTCATTTTGAGGAAAACAAGGCTTTCTTTTCTTTTTCTTTCATTCATCATTAAAACTTAGTTCAAAGAATGCATTTAGCTAAGTTTTGTAAAAAAGATTTCAAGCTGATCATGCTTCAAAAACTTTCAAATCTTACTTTGACATAAAAACAATTTGATGCATTTCAACAAAGGTTTGTGTGACTGATGTTTTTGTAAAATAATTTTCTGAAAAAATTTCAAAAGAAACTTTGTTGATTGCATCACAAAATTTGAAAATAGCTATACTATATTTTTCACATATAAGGAAATAACAAAACTCAGACATGCATACTTACTGGAAACATATCAGCACATGCATATAGTAGTTTAAAAGTGTTTTTCTCCCCCCCAACTTAAAGTTGAGCAGTGTCCTCACTGCTCTAAGTTGAGTTAGAAAAAGTAATTTTTGTTCCAAAATGGGGAGGGGGGTTAATACATGTGGGATACCAAAAAGTACTTATAAAATAACAACATGAAAGAGTTTACTCTTTCTTGGCACCACTTTTGATTCTGGAGCTGGTTCTGCTGGCCATGTGTTTGACTTTCTGTTTCTTCTTCTTTGCCTCTTCAACCTTTGGTGCTTCTGCACCCAGTGCAGCTGCACCAACCTCCTCTGTTGCTGGTTTTGTAGGTGCAGATGCACCAGGTGCTTCTGCACTGAGTTGTTCAGCAGTAGTTGTGTCTTCTGTTTGCTGCTCAAGTGGTTGCTCAAGTGTAGCCTCAGCTTCTTTTGGTTGGTCTTTCTCCTTCTGAGGGTCTTCCTTTTCAGCTTCTTCTCCTTGTGCTTTGCTGTATTCTGCACCTTCCAGTCCTTGACTCTCCTTTACATTGGTTTCAACAGCTTTCTTGAAGAATTTCTGGGTGTTGCCCAGTTCTTCTCTTTTCTTCTGTGCCAGCTCTTCCAGCACCAATTTGACAGTATCTTCTTTGTTCTTTGGTATGATTGTCACAACTGGAACACCTTGAGATGCATCTGCACTAGGTGCAGAAGCATCAGTTGCTGGTTGATATTTTTCTTCAGGGCTGGCTTCTTCTTCTTCCATTGCTTCTTCTTGAATAACCTGCAAAGTTTGTTTCTCAAAAATAATGTTAGAAGTTTGTGTGGCTGGTTCTTGTTCAGGTTGGTTTTCTTGGTAGATGGGTGGTGGTGATGATGACTATGGAATGGGTGATGGTGGAGGGGTAGCTTCCTGCTAGTCTCCCTTTTTCTTTTCATTACTTTTTTCTTTTTCTCTTCACTCTCTTCCTTCTCTTCCTCCTCCTCTTCTTCTTTTTCCTCCTCTTCTTCTTGTTCTGGGCTCTGAAAGACCCATGTTGGAAACACTGGGGTTTCTATCTGGGTTGGTACCTGAGATATCTCCATTAACCTGAGTTGTAGCCACTCATGCTGTTCTTGCCGAAATTTCCAAACTGCCTGGTGCTTCTGCACTAAGTGCTCCTGCACCAGGCTAGTTTCTTCAGTTTTAAATTTTGTTCTTTCTTTCATCAAAGCAGACAGTGGGCCTGGAGGATATTTTCTTTGCTTATGTTCCTCAGGACTGATATCCACCCCTTGTTTCATACATAGTTCAGTGATTAAGCATGGGAAAAATAAAAATCCTTCCTTCCTTGCTGCACAATCTAGGATCTGTTTATTGATAATTTTCCCTATATCCACATTTTTGTTTGCTAAGATTGCATCCAATAGGATCAATCTATCTTTTGACAGTGTGTATGTGTGGGATGTAGGGAAAATAGAACAATCAATGAACAGATACCAGTTGCCTAACTCAGGGATTAAATATCTGTTTTTCAATTTGAATTCTGTATTGGAAATCTTATCCCACTTGGAGTTTTTCACAGCAATCCTAGACTTGATTCTTTCCATCTCTTTCTTTCCATAGTTCTCTATTTTTTCTTTGAAATCAGACCCAGAATAGACTAAATTATAGTGAGTATTGATTCTATCAGCACTAAAATAAACTTTTCTACCTCTTATCACAGAATGATCATGCATGTTACCTTGTTTGTTGCTTTGAATTCCAGAGTAGAATTCTCTGACCACCTGCTCCAGATAGAAGGCTCTGTGTTGTATAAACAGATCCCAGTTGAGACTTGAAACTGTTGCCATGAAATTAGGGTGAGCCTTCATTAGACTGTAGCCTCGCTCAGCGAGAAATTTCCTTTCCCAGAAATGTGCAAATTTAGGGTCCACAGTACTTGAAGCAAGTGCAGTAGCCCTGGATTGCTTCTTTGGATGTTGTTGTGATGAGGTTACTGTGCTGGCCTTGCTCTTGCCCGAGGTCTTGTTTGCGCTTTGTTTGCGGACCATTGTTGATTGTTGGCAAGGAACTTTGAATTTTTGCAAGAAGATGGTACTTCGTATTCTCAGAAATTGGGGGATTTTTTTGATAGAGAAAGGGATTTCGTGAATTGCGGTTTCTGTGAGTGATAGAGTGATTAGTGGTGAAGGGAAACGGTCACTTTGGGGAAGTTTGAGTGTGATTAATGCTTGGTAGTAGCCGTTAGGGTGTGTGAGTGTAACTTGCATGCGTGAGGACACGTGGGGGGCTAGGTGACACCACACGAAGTCTATGTCACGGATCACAACAGCTATTTTGTTGTGCTGGCAGTTTTTGAAAATTTTTTCACCCAAGTGTATTTTTAAATTTGAAATTCTGGTGCAGTAGCACTGAAGAATTGTTAGGTGCAGATGCACCTAAGTGCAGAAGCACTAAAAACCTGTGTTCCTACAAAACACTTGAAAAACATTAAATTGAACAAAAATTGCATAACTAAATATTAAATAACATGGGTTGCCTCCCATAAGCGCTTGTTTTAAGAGTTTTTTCAGCCTGACTATCTCCTTTTCTTAGAGATTTTGAAAATGGGTGGTGAGTTTATCTCTCACCACATGTTCACCATAGTACATTTTGACTCTCTGCCCATTTACCTTGAAAGTGGTGTTTGTGGTTGCATCATATAAATTAACTGCACCATGGGGGTAAATTTTGATTAGCTTGAATGGCCCTGACCATCTTGATTTCAGTTTTCCAGGAAATAATTTCAACCTGGAATTGTATAGCAAGACCATTCCTCCTTCTCTAAGCTCTCTTCTTTGGATTTTCTTGTCATGCCAAGCTTTGGTTTTTGTTTTGTAAATTTCTGCATTCTCATATGAGAATTGCCTAAATTCATCTAATTCATTCAACTCTAAAAACCTTTGTGCTCCTGCTTTGTTGAGATCATAATTTAGCTTTTTCATAGCCCAATAAGATTTGTTTTCCAACTCAACAGGCAGATGGCATGCTTTGCCATAGACTAATCTATAGGGGGACATACCTAATGGTGTTTTAAATGCTGTTCTGTATGCCCATAATGCTTCATCTAAATGTAAGGACCATTCTTTTCTAGATGGTCCAATCATTTTTTCAAGCATTCTTTTAATTTCCCTATTTGATAGCTCAGCTTGCCCACTTGTTTGTGGGTGGTAGGCTGTAGCAATTTTATGCTTAATCCCATATTTTGCAAGAAGATTTTCAATAAGTTTATTGCAAAAATGTGATCCTTCATCATTGATAATTGCCCTTGGGGTGCCAAACCTTGTAAAATTGTTTTTCAAAAGGAATTTGCTAACAGATTTGGCATCATTATTAGGCAATGCTACTGCCTCTACCCATTTGGACACATAATCTACAGCTACTAAGATATATTGTTTGCCAAAAGAAGGTAGAAATGGTCCCATGAAATCCAAGCCCCATACATCAAAAAGTTCAATTTCTAATATATTGGTTCTAGGCATTTCATGTTTTTCAGAAAGATTACCTGCTCTTTGACATTTGTCACAAGTTTTGACCATTGAATATGCATCTTTAAATAAAGTTGGCCAATAATAACCAGACTGTAGTACCTTAGCTGCTGTTCTGTTGCATCCAAAGTGACCTCCATATGGTGCAGCATGGCAGTGCAGAAGCACTGCTTGCTGTTCTTCTTGGGGGATGCATTTCCTCATTAATTGGTCTGTACACATTTTGTAGAGAAATGGTTCATTCCAGTGATATTCCTTGATTATGTGAAAAAATCTCCTTCTTTGTTGGTAAGTCATATCCACTGGTACCACCTTGCTTACAAGAAAGTTAACAATGTCAGCAAACCAATGTGTAGAAGCACTAGGTGCAGAAGCACTTGGTGCAGAAGCACTGGATGCTGTTAGAGTTATGGCTAACAGTTTTTCATCAGGAAAGCTTTCCTTGATCTCTCCCTTTTGTGTACCTGTTCTTTCACCTTCAAGTCTAGATAAATGGTCAGCAACCTGATTCTCCACCCCCTTTTTGTCTCAGATTTCAAGATCAAATTCTTGAAGGAGGAGAATCCATCTTATTAACCTTGGTTTTGCATCTTTCTTGGAAATTAAGTACTTGATGGCAGCATGATCAGTATAGACAATAATTTTGGTGCCAACCAAGTAAGATCTAAATTTATCAAATGCAAAAACCACTGCTAACAATTCTTTTTCTGTTACAGTATAATTCATTTGAGCCTCAATTAATGTCTTGCTAGCATAATAAATAGAATGAAAGATTTTGTCATACCTTTGTCCTAAGACAGCTCCTGTAACGCCCTAAAATAATTTAATTAAATTAATTAATTAAGTTATTTGAGGGATTACAAAATTATTTTTAGTGGAATAATTAATTAGAATTCTTTTGTTTCAGGGGGTGTGGTGAATTAAAAAGGGTGGTTTGAATAATGGGCCCAAGTCACTTAAGTGACCCAAGCCCATTCCATTACACTAAAGCCTCAAACAAAACCTAAAACTATTCCATTTTCCTTCAAAACAAAACATCAGCGACACTGAGAGGGAGGGGAGTGAGTGAGGCGCGATTATTTCCAGCAAGAGGAGGAGGAAGAATTCATCTCATCATTGCTCTAGGTAAGCTTCTTGGATCCTCTTCTCCTTCCATTCTTTTCTTCTCTTGCAAGTGGTGTTTTCAACTCACTCTTCTTTCCACTGTGCGATTTTTTTTCTCCTCCATGACTTTGCTGCTGGCGACTTGCGAATAGAAGAAGAGGGAGAGGAGTTGCTGCCATTTTCGTTCTTGAGGTTAGGGGTGGCTGAGTTCTTCAATTACAAGGTTAGGGGGCTCTATTTATACTTGTAATAATGATTAAGATGGATTGTTGTATTGTTGGGCTGAATTGGGTGTTTGTGAGATGATTGAAACAATTGATTAAATTTGGTTGTTGTAGTGATATAGGTTGAATTGTTGTGTTGTGAAATGGTTGAATAATAGCTACTGACAGTGAGATGAAAACAATGTTAATGATATAGTTAATGAATTGTTAAGTAAATTAATAATAATTGTTGAATTGTGGTGTCATATAATTACCACTGTGAGCACTATGCGAAATTGCCATGTACATTGTTATCTATGAATTTGTTGCATTGTGAAATGGGGAATAATTGTTTTAGTGGACTATAAGTGTTGAATAGGACAGCCCCTGTTTTGGATTGGATTTGTGGTGATGATGTGAGCTGAATGGTTATCCTTGTGAAATGTTGATTAGTCCCTAGATCAATAAAATCTAACACAGTTGTAGTAGTTCCTAGTTCAATAAATGAATTTATAAATTCTAAATTTTACATAAATGAGTTTGTAAATTGTAGTAACTCCTAGTTCAATATTCAAGCCAACACAGTTGCCTAAGTTTGTATTGATTAGTTATGTAACATTATACAATGTGCTGGACAAATTTTCCTAAGAGTATAATTGTCACCTTTTTCTAATCCCTCTACCATATGTTAGTATATATATATGTTAAGGAAAGGAGTTTAGTTAGAAATTGAAGATAATGGCTACTGTTTGGTTAATTTAGTGTAATAGGATGAATTGTAAATTAGTTGAATTATTGAGCAAAAGCTACTGTCCTAGTTAATTTAGTGTAATAGGATGAATTGTAAATTAGTTGAATTATTGAGCAAAAGCTACTGTCCTAGTTAATTTAGTGTGATAGGAGGAATTGTAATTTAGTTGAATTATTGAACAAAAGCTACTGTTTTAGTCAAGTTGGTGTGATAGGTTGAATTGTGAGTTTTCTTAAATTAAATGTGGTGTTTCCTAAACTCAAATTGTGATGCCTCTTCAAGTAAAAGGTGGTTTAATAGATGATGAGCTAAAATTAATAATCTAAAGAATACCAACTGAGTTGTGATTAAGTGGAGGTGTGAGAGCGGTGTGGGACTTCGGTCCAAAACGGTGCGGTGCCCTTAAGGCTTATATGTGATGATGTTGAATTGAAAAGTGAAAAGGGGTGAGTTTAAATAATTGTTGTGGTGCATTGTCAAAGCGTCTCATGACTCATGTGCATAAAGTGGTGTGGGCTTCGGCCATAAAGTGGTGTGGTGGCTTCGGCCAAAGTGGTGAGTGCCCTCAAGGCATAAAGTGGTGATGATGGATCCTCATGCATGTTGCATACATGCATATAAGTGTACATATTCATATTATGTTGATAAATATCTGTGGATGGTTGTAAGATAAATGAAATATGTAATGATTTCTGTGAGTGGGTATTGTCTGTTGCCTTCCTGAATATAATGCCTATCTTACTGATTATTATTTGTATAAAGAGACTCACCCTACTGCCTTTGTTGCTTCTTATGTCGGCAACTTGCAGGTGATCGAGAGTGAGGGCATCCTTATGCCCCTTTTCTAGTAGTGTGTCAGCTCTGATATGTAGCACCAGTGGGAGGGCGTAGTATTATTATATTTTGTCGTTTTGATTGTATTGGATTTGTTATGTTAATGTATTGGTGCCATTCCGATGTGTTGAGGCTATCTTAGTTATGTGCTGTAAACTAAAACAGGTGTTGTGGGCCCGTCCCCAAATTATTCGTGCTATATATCATGCTGTTAGATTGTTGACCGTATGTCACTGTTTTAATCTGGTTGTTTTACAAGCGGTGAAATGTGACGCTTCCTTTCAAAAGAAATTTTTTTTTTTATTAAACTCTGATATATTAATATAATAATAGTTGATATAGAAAGGGGGTGTTACATTAGTGGTATCAGAGCTGAAGTTGGTCTGTCCGACCAAGTGTCTAGGTGTTATGTCTGTTGTATCTAATTATGTTTATTTGTGTAGAAAATCTGATTCGATGGCAAGACGTGATGATGCTGCTTTGGCTGCTGCTCTGCAAGCCATAGCTCAAGCTGTTGGGAATCAGCACACGGCTGCTGATGCTAATGCTCGTAACCTAGCAACGTTCCAAAGGGAAAATCCACCCACCTTCAAGGGTCGGTATGACCCCGATGGAGCCTTGGCCTGGTTAAAGGAGATAGAGCGGATCTTCCGTGTCATGGAGTGTTCTGCTGCTCAGAAAGTGAAATTGGGAACTCATATGCTGGCAGAGGAAGCTGACGACTGGTGGTTGGGGATGCTGCGGAGATTGGAAAATGCCGGTGTGGAAGTTACTTGGGAAGTTTTCACAAGGGAGTTCAAGAGAAAGTACTACCCTGAGGATGTGCGAGCTAAAAAGGAAGTGGAATTTCTAGAGCTGAAGCAGGGAAATAAGACGGTAGCTGAGTATGCCGCCAAATTTGAAGAGTTAGCCAAGTTTTGTCCTTACTATGCCAATGATGCTGATTCGGAGTTCTCCAAGTGTGTCAAATTTGAGAGTGGTCTGCGCCCTGATATAAAGAAGGCAATTGGGTATCAAGAAATTCGGGATTTTGCTAGATTGGTTGATAAGTGTAGGATCTATGAGGAAGACAGTAATGCTGCTTACAAGGCTGTGAAGGAAAATAGGAATTCTCAGTTTAGGGCAAAGCCCTATGATGTTGCTGGAAGTAAAGGTAAGTGGAAAGCAGGTTCTGGTCAGAAATCAAGTGGGGGAGGTGCCCCTTCGGGCATTGTGTGTTATTCCTGTAAGAAGCCTGGTCATAAGAGTAGTGAGTGTCCCGAGGGTAACTGTTTCAAGTGTGGTCAGAAGGGCCATAAAGCCGCTAACTGTGAAAAGAAGGGGGTTGTCTGCTTTAATTGTGACGAAGTGGGGCATGTGAGTACTAATTGCCCTAAGCCCAAGAAGGAGCGAGCTAAAGGAAAAGTGTTTGCGCTGGCAGGATCCGAAGATGCTAACGAGATTAGAGGTACTTGCATTATTTATGGTATTCCTGTGATTGCTATAATAGATACCGGTGCTACTCATTCTTTCATTGCTTCATTATGTGCTGAAAAATTGGGTCTTGAATTGTCTTCTATGATGAGGGAGATGGTTATTGATACTCCAGCTAAGGGGTCGGTAACTACCTCCCTAGTGTGTGCTAAGTGTCCTCTGTCAGTCTTCGGCAGAGATTTTCTTGTGAACCTTATTTGTTTGCCTTTGGAGGGATTGGACGTTATCCTTGGTATGGACTGGTTAGTTGACAACCATGTGCATATCAATTGCTTCGAGAGATCTGTGAGTTTCCTTGTCCCTGAGGAAGAAGAATCTGCCTTGCTGCCTGCTGGTCAATTGCGTAGGTTAATGAGGGAAGAAGTTCATCTATTTGCCTTGATGGCGTCTCTGTCTGTTGAAAGTCAAGATATTATTGAGGGGTTGAAGGTAGTGTGCGAATTTCCGGAAGTGTTCCCTGATGAGATTCCGAGTGTTCCGCCAGAGAGGGAGATTGAATTTGCTATTGATCTTGTGCCGGGTACGAGGCCTGTGTCTATGGCACCATACCGGATGTCGGCGTCTGAATTATCTGAATTGAAGAGTCAGCTAGAGGAGTTACTTGAGAAGAAGTTCATAAGGCCTAGTGTGTCGCCGTGGGGAGCACCTGTATTGTTAGTGAAGAAGAAGGATGGAAGCATGAGGCTTTGCGTGGACTATAGACAATTGAATAAAGTGACAATCAAAAACAGGTATCCGCTTCCGAGAATTGACGACTTGATGGACCAGTTGGTGGGTGCTAAGGTGTTTAGTAAGATCGACTTGAGGTCGGGTTATCACCAAATCAAGGTGAAGGATGAGGACGTTCAGAAGACAGCTTTTAGAACGAGATATGGGCACTATGAATATTCTGTAATGCCGTTCGGTGTTACCAACGCACCCGGGGTGTTTATGGAGTACATGAACCGTACCTTCCATAGCTACTTGGATCGTTTTGTAGTGGTATTTATAGATGATATTTTGGTGTATTCCAAGACGGAAGAAGAGCACGCAGAGCACTTGAGGTTAGTGCTAGGAGTATTGAAGGAAAAGAAGCTTTATGCAAAATTGTCAAAGTGCGAGTTCTGGTTGCATAAGGTGAGTTTTCTTGGCCATGTGATTTCTGGTGACGGTATAGCTGTAGACCCAGCCAAGGTTGATGCTGTGTTACAATGGGAGAGCCCAAAGTCAGTGACTGAGATAAGGAGTTTCTTGGGTTTAGCCGGTTACTACAGGAGGTTTATAGAGGGTTTCTCTAAGCTAGCCCTTCCGTTGACTCAATTGACGTGTAAGGGAAAGGCTTTTGTGTGGGATGCCCGGTGTGAAGAGAGCTTCAATGAGTTGAAGAAGAGGTTGACTACATCTCCTATTTTGGTATTGCCTGTTCCAGAGCAACCGTTTGTAGTGTATTGCGATGCTTCCAAGATGGGTTTAGGAGGTGTGCTGATGCAAGATGGTAAGGTAGTAGCCTATGCGTCTAGGCAGTTGAGAATTCACGAGAAGAACTACCCTACTCATGATTTGGAGCTTGCGGCGATTGTCTTTGCTTTGAAGATTTGGAGACACTATTTGTATGGTGCTAAGTTTGAGGTGTTCAGTGACCATAAGGGGTTGCAGTATTTATTCGATCAGAAAGAGCTGAATATGAGACAAAGGAGGTGGCTAGAATTATTGAAGGACTATGACTTTAGCTTGAACTACCATCCGGGGAAGGCTAATGTTGTAGCCGACGCTTTGAGTAGGAAGTCCCTTCATGTGTCTGCAATGATGGTGAAGGAACTCGAATTGATTGAGCAGTTTCGGGATTTAAGTTTGGTCTGTGAGGTAACGCCTAAGAGCGTGAGACTGGGAATGTTGAAGATTCACAATGAATTCTTAGATGTTATTAGGGAGGCTCAGAAACAAGATATTAAGTTAGTTGAAGCGGCAGTTGGGATTGAACATTCTGAGAATAAGGATTATGAGATAGATGCACAAGATGTGTTGAGACACCGTGGAAGAATTTGTATTCCTGATGACGAAGAAATTAAGAAAGCAATCCTTGAAGAGGGACATCGGAGTAAGTTGAGTATCCACCCAGGAGCCACAAAGATGTACCAAGATTTGAAGAAACTGTTTTGGTGGCCTGGCATGAAGCGAGAAGTAGCCCAATTTGTGTATGCTTGTTTGACATGTCAAAAATCTAAGGTCGAACATCAGAAGCCGGCAGGGTTGATGCAGCCATTGGACGTTCCAGAATGGAAGTGGGATAGTATCTCCATGGATTTTGTAACTGGGTTGCCGAATACAGTGAGAGGATTTGATGCTATATGGGTGATTGTGGACAGGTTGACGAAATCTGCTCACTTTTTACCGATTAATATGACTTATCCGGTTCCGAGGTTGGCAGATATTTATGTTAAGACTATTGTGAAGCTGCATGGTGTTCCTTTGAGTATCGTGTCCGATCGAGATCCTAGATTTACTTCTGAATTTTGGAAAAGCTTGCAAGAGGCCTTAGGTTCTAAATTAAGATTGAGTTCTGCGTATCATCCGCAGACAGACGGGCAGACGGAGAGAACTATCCAGTCACTAGAGGACTTGTTGAGAGCATGTGTTCTTGAGCAAGGAGGTTCATGGGATTCGCATTTGCCATTGATTGAATTCACTTATAATAATAGTTTTCATGCGAGTATTGGGATGGCGCCTTTCGAGGCATTGTATGGTAGGAGGTGCAGGACGCCCTTGTGTTGGTATGAATCAGGGGAGAGTGTGGTGTTAGGCCCTGAGATTGTGCGGGAAACTACGGAGAAGGTGAAGATGATCCGAGAGAAGATGAAGGCCTCGCAGAGTAGGCAGAAGAGCTATCATGATAAGAGAAGGAAGGATCTGGAGTTTCAAGCCGGTGACCATGTATTCTTGAGAGTCACTCCGGTGACAGGTGTGGGTCGTGCTTTGAAGTCTAAGAAGCTAACCCCTCGTTTTATTGGCCCATACCAGATTTTGGAAAGAGTGGGGAAAGTTGCCTATCGGGTGGCATTGCCACCTAATTTGTCTAATCTGCACGACGTGTTCCATGTATCTCAGTTGCGGAAGTATGTACCTGATCCGTCGCACGTAATCCAGATGGATAATGTAGAGGTGAGGGAGAACCTCACCGTGGAGACTATGCCGGTTAGAATTGAAGACCGGGAGGTAAAGGTGTTAAGAGGCAAAGAGATCAATTTAGTGAAAGTGGTTTGGTTGGGAGCCGTGGGCGAGAGTATGACGTGGGAATTGGAAAGTAAGATGAAAGAAGCCTATCCAGAGTTATTCGATTCAGGTAATTTCGAGGACGAAATTCTTTAAGTGGGGGAGAGTTGTAACGCCCTAAAATAATTTAATTAAATTAATTAATTAAGTTATTTGAGGGATTACAAAATTATTTTTAGTGGAATAATTAATTAGAATTGTTTTGTTTCAGGGGGTGTGGTGAATTAAAAAGGGTGGTTTGAATAATGGGCCCAAGTCACTTAAGTGACCCAAGCCCATTCCATTACACTAAAGCCTCAAACAAAACCTAAAACTATTCCATTTTCCTTCAAAACAAAACATCAGCGACACTGAGAGGGAGGGGAGTGAGTGAGGCGCGATTATTTCCAGCAAGAGGAGGAGGAAGAATTCATCTCATCATTGCTCTAGGTAAGCTTCTTGGATCCTCTTCTCCTTCCATTCTTTTCTTCTCTTGCAAGTGGTGTTTTCAACTCACTCTTCTTTCCACTGTGCGATTTTTTTTCTCCTCCATGACTTTGCTGCTGGCGACTTGCGAATAGAAGAAGAGGGAGAGGAGTTGCTGCCATTTTCGTTCTTGAGGTTAGGGGTGGCTGAGTTCTTCAATTACAAGGTTAGGGGGCTCTATTTATACTTGTAATAATGATTAAGATGGATTGTTGTATTGTTGGGCTGAATTGGGTGTTTGTGAGATGATTGAAACAATTGATTAAATTTGGTTGTTGTAGTGATATAGGTTGAATTGTTGTGTTGTGAAATGGTTGAATAATAGCTACTGACAGTGAGATGAAAACAATGTTAATGATATAGTTAATGAATTGTTAAGTAAATTAATAATAATTGTTGAATTGTGGTGTCATATAATTACCACTGTGAGCACTATGCGAAATTGCCATGTACATTGTTATCTATGAATTTGTTGCATTGTGAAATGGGGAATAATTGTTTTAGTGGACTATAAGTGTTGAATAGGACAGCCCCTGTTTTGGATTGGATTTGTGGTGATGATGTGAGCTGAATGGTTATCCTTGTGAAATGTTGATTAGTCCCTAGATCAATAAAATCTAACACAGTTGTAGTAGTTCCTAGTTCAATAAATGAATTTATAAATTCTAAATTTTACATAAATGAGTTTGTAAATTGTAGTAACTCCTAGTTCAATATTCAAGCCAACACAGTTGCCTAAGTTTGTATTGATTAGTTATGTAACATTATACAATGTGCTGGACAAATTTTCCTAAGAGTATAATTGTCACCTTTTTCTAATCCCTCTACCATATGTTAGTATATATATATGTTAAGGAAAGGAGTTTAGTTAGAAATTGAAGATAATGGCTACTGTTTGGTTAATTTAGTGTAATAGGATGAATTGTAAATTAGTTGAATTATTGAGCAAAAGCTACTGTCCTAGTTAATTTAGTGTAATAGGATGAATTGTAAATTAGTTGAATTATTGAGCAAAAGCTACTGTCCTAGTTAATTTAGTGTGATAGGAGGAATTGTAATTTAGTTGAATTATTGAACAAAAGCTACTGTTTTAGTCAAGTTGGTGTGATAGGTTGAATTGTGAGTTTTCTTAAATTAAATGTGGTGTTTCCTAAACTCAAATTGTGATGCCTCTTCAAGTAAAAGGTGGTTTAATAGATGATGAGCTAAAATTAATAATCTAAAGAATACCAACTGAGTTGTGATTAAGTGGAGGTGTGAGAGCGGTGTGGGACTTCGGTCCAAAACGGTGCGGTGCCCTTAAGGCTTATATGTGATGATGTTGAATTGAAAAGTGAAAAGGGGTGAGTTTAAATAATTGTTGTGGTGCATTGTCAAAGCGTCTCATGACTCATGTGCATAAAGTGGTGTGGGCTTCGGCCATAAAGTGGTGTGGTGGCTTCGGCCAAAGTGGTGAGTGCCCTCAAGGCATAAAGTGGTGATGATGGATCCTCATGCATGTTGCATACATGCATATAAGTGTACATATTCATATTATGTTGATAAATATCTGTGGATGGTTGTAAGATAAATGAAATATGTAATGATTTCTGTGAGTGGGTATTGTCTGTTGCCTTCCTGAATATAATGCCTATCTTACTGATTATTATTTGTATAAAGAGACTCACCCTACTGCCTTTGTTGCTTCTTATGTCGGCAACTTGCAGGTGATCGAGAGTGAGGGCATCCTTATGCCCCTTTTCTAGTAGTGTGTCAGCTCTGATATGTAGCACCAGTGGGAGGGCGTAGTATTATTATATTTTGTCGTTTTGATTGTATTGGATTTGTTATGTTAATGTATTGGTGCCATTCCGATGTGTTGAGGCTATCTTAGTTATGTGCTGTAAACTAAAACAGGTGTTGTGGGCCCGTCCCCAAATTATTCGTGCTATATATCATGCTGTTAGATTGTTGACCGTATGTCACTGTTTTAATCTGGTTGTTTTACAAGCGGTGAAATGTGACGCTTCCTTTCAAAAGAAATTTTTTTTTTTTATTAAACTCTGATATATTAATATAATAATAGTTGATATAGAAAGGGGGTGTTACAGCTCCTACAGCAAAGTCACTAGCATCACACATTAATTCAAAAGGCCTACTCCAATCTGGTGTAACAATCACTGGTGCAGTTACCAATGCTTTTTTGAGTTTTTGGAATGCTTCCATACAAGGCTCATCAATGTTAAAAGGTGCATCAATTTGCAAGAGTGTACATAATGGCTTGGATGTCCTTGAAAGATATTTGATAAATCTTCTGTAGAAGCCTGCATGGCCTAAGAAGCTTCTGATTCCTTTGACAGTTGTTGGAGGTGGTAGTTTTTCAATGACCTCAATCTTTGCTTGATCAACTTCCAGACCTTTCTTTGATACTTTGTGACCTCAATGTTTGAAATGTGTTTCCAAAGACTGAGAAATCATCCATGAATACTTCCATTGATTGCTCAATGAAGTCAGAAAAGATGGACATCATGCACCTTTGGAATGTTGCAGGTGCATTACAGAGTCCAAAAGGCATTCTTCTAAATGCAAATGTTCCATAGGGGCATGTAAAGGTAGTTTTTTGTTGGTCTTCAGGTTCTATTGCAATCTGATTGTACCCTGAATAACCATCTAAGAAACAATAAAACTCCTTACCTGCCAACCTATCTAACATTTGGTCAATGAAGGGTAAAGGGAAGTGATCTTTCTTTGTGGCCTTATTGAGTTTTCTATAATCCATACAGATCCTCCAACCTGTAACAGTTCTTGTTGGTATCAATTCATTTTTTTCATTGGCTATTACTGTCATACCTCCTTTCTTTGGAACACACTGAATAGGGCTTATCCATGCACTATCAGATATGGGGTATATGATTCCACCATCTAGCCACTTGATGATTTCTTTCTTTACAACCTCTTTCATTATAGGATTTAGCCTTCTTTGCCCTTCTATATAATTTTTAGAATTATCTTCTAAATTTATCCTATGCATGCATATAGAAGGGCTAATTCCTTTTATGTCTGCCATTTGCCAGCCTATAGATTTTGTATGCTTTCTTAAGGTACAAATGAGATCATGCTCCTGCTCTATTGTTAAGTCAGAGGCAATGATCACTGGAAGTGCATCATCTTCCCCTAAGAAAACATACTTCAAATGTTTGGGCAATTCTTTCAATTCTAGCTTAGGAGGTTGTTCAATTGAGGGTAAATTCTTTTTAAGGTTAGGGTCTTCTAAATTAAGAGATTCAAAAGTTCTAGACCATACCTTTTGTGTTGGTGCTTTTCTTGAAAAAATGTCTTTTTCCAAGATTTCTTCTTCAGGAGGTGCAGAAGCATCTGGTGCTAGTGCACTAGTGAGATAATCATACTGTTTCTGAAATTTCTTCTGCACCAAATGGTCAAGATTGGTGATTACTGAGCACTCTTCACTCTCCTCAGCAGGATACTTCAGAGCATTCATCACATTGAATTTCACCTCTTGATCATTTACTCTCATGGTCAGTTCTCCCTTTTGCACATCAATTAGTGCTTTCCCAGTTGCTAAGAATGGTCTCCCAAGAATGACTGGGACTTCTTTATCTGCATCAAAATCAAGAATAACAAAATCTGCAGGAAATACAAATTTGTCAACCTTAACCAAAATATCTTCAATGATTCCTTCTGGATAAGCTATTGATCTATCAGCTAGTTGAAGTGTTACTGTTGTGGGCCTAGCATTTCCAATCCCCAGTTGTGTAAATATGGATTTAGGCATTAAGTTGATACTTGCACCTAAATCACACAATGCACGACCTGTATAAGATTTTCCTATTGAGAATCGTAAAGCTACCAGGATCCCTTAGTTTTCTTGAAATTTTGCTTTGTAGAATTAGACTGCATTCCTTAGACATAGCAACTGTTTCAAAATCCCCCAATCTTCTTCTTTTTGAAAGCACATCTTTCATAAATTTAGCATAATTAGGCATTTGATGAAGTGTTTCAACTAAGGGAACATTGATGTGTATTTGTTTTAAAATCTCAAGAAACTTACTGAATTGCTTCTCCTCATGTGCCTTTTTTAATCTTTGAGGATAAGGAGGAGGAGGAGGGTATTCAGGAACTAACCTTGGAGTTGGAACTTCAGGAGATGCAGATGCATCTGGTGCTTCTGCACCATGAGTATTTTTTTCATTTTTATTTTTTTCTTCCTTACCTTCACCTTGATCTTCACCTGGATCTGCAAGATCTTTTCCACTTCTTAGAGCAATGGCCTTCACCTGCTCCTTTCCTGGCCTGTGGGCTGTGGTAGCTTCTGTATTTGATGGTAATGTACCTGTTGGTCTTTGATACAGAGCTGTTGCTAACTGTCCCACCTGATTCTCAAAATTTTTTAGAGGCATCTTGTGCTTGCCTAGCTGTTCTGGTTTCACTAATGAAAGACTTGAGCAAGGCTGTTAAGGAGTTATTAGTGGCAGGTGGTTGTTGTCTTTGGTTGTTCTGAGAATGAAATTCTGGTGGTGTGGCTGGTGCAGATGCACTAGGTGTAGATGCACCAGGTGCAGATGCACCAGTATTGCTGGGACATTCTTCATACAAATGGCCTCCTCCACAATACACACAACTTGTGTCTCCTGGGGGGTTTGTTCTATGGCTGCTGCAGTGTTTTCAGTTGGTGCAGCTGCACTAGGTGCAGATGCACTGGTTGAAGTGAAGTTTTTAAACAATTTTGTCAGAGAGGCTAACTGAGCAGATAGGGCTGATATATCACTGATTTCATGTACCCCTGATGGTTTCTTTTGGGCACTTACCCTCTCAATAGGCCAACTAGAACTATTGGTTGCAATTCTATCAATTAATTCACATGCTTCATTATAAGATAAGTTTAATAACACACCCCCAGATCATGCATCAAGCATTATTCTGGTTTGGGGTTCTAAACCATTGTAAAAAGTTTCCATTTGAATAATGATAGGTAGACCATGATGTGGACATTTTCTTAAAAGTTCTTTCCATCTTTCCCATGCTTCAAACAATGATTCAAATTCTTTTTGTCTAAAAGATGTAATATCATTTCTCATCCTGGCATTTTTGATGGGTGGAAGATATTTTGCTAAGAACTTTTCAGCTATTTCATTCCATGAATGGATAGAATTAGGCTCCATTGAATTTAACTATGATTTAGCCTTATCTTTTAAAGAGTATGGAAATAGCTTAAGTCTAAATGCATTTTCACTAACACCAGGAATGATAAAGTTACTACATACTTCTAAAAATTGTTTTAAATGCTCATGGGGATCCTCATGGAGAGATCCACCAAATTGACCAATTGTTTGTAGCATTTGGAACATCATGGGTTTAAATTCAAAATGCACAGCATCAATATGAGGTCTTGCTATACTTGTTTGCATATTTTGATGATTAAACATAGCATAATCCCTCATGGGTCTATTTCTATCATTAATCATACCTATTGGGCCCATGTTGATGAATTGATTTCTGTGTCCTTCTTCAATATCATGCTGTGAACCAAGTCCTCCTCCAACTGAGGCTGATCTTGAGCTTTGTCCTTCACTGTGATGAGACATGTTTTTGCAGTCTTGATTCCTTTGCTTTTGAAGTCTTAGCAAACTCCTGAACCTTCTTTCAATCTCTGGATCGAATTCAAATTCTGGTGGCTTATCTCTAGGCATATGCTAGTGCATCTGCACCTGTTTCTGCACAGAAAATAACTACCAGAGTAATAAAATACTAATTTATAAATCTAAACAACAAAAATTAATGGCAATCCCCGGCAACGGCGCCAAAAACTTGGTGTGTGAAAAGATGTGCAAGTATACACAGTCACAAACAAGTAATACAATGATAAGAAAGGTCGAACCCACAGGAATTGGATTAACTTTATGTATGTTTAGAAAGCATATAAATTAGTACTACTATACTACTCACAAAATTTGGGGTTTTTAGTTTAAGTAAAAACAGAATGCAAGTATGTAAAATAAGATGAAGGAAGTCAGTTGAGAAAGATAGTTGAGATGTCTTTACTAGATAATGCTTCTTTTGAGAGTTTCTATGCTTTTAGAGATGCAGAAGCACTGTGATGCAGAAGCATCAAGTGCAGTAGCATTGAGTGCAGTTGCATAAGTGTGTGCTTGTCAGCTACTTTCTTCAGAGTTTCGTTACAAGCTTCCCATGTCTGGGCTTGCTAAATAAGTTCGCTTCTGCCTTTGAAGTTCCCACTGTTTCACCCTAAGGACTATGTTATCCTATGTCTAGGACTTAACATGGTTTTAACACAGTTTCTTTATTAAACAAGTTTAACAAAGCCTTTATTAAAACACTCACCCTTATTAGTCTTGATTTCTAATTATAAACCATGTCTGTGAATATAACTCTACTTATTGTAAGAGATCAATCTTAAAATAAGATGGATGTAGTATAACACAAGACCCAAAATGCTACAACACTTAAAAGCATAATAACTTACTCAAAAGATCATTATAAGTTTAGAACATCTCAACTAAAGGAATTTAGCTCATGTTACTCATTATATAATAGAGAGAATCTGTAAGGAGCATGATAACATGAATCATATAAAAGATATCAATAGGGTAGAAGTTACACAGATTGATGTTCCTTTGCATGAATTCTGATTAGTGCAGAAGCACTGATTCCTTCGTCTATCTATGAAGAAGTGGGGGAAGAGGGTGTCAATTCCTTCCCCACATTCTTACAACTAACTAGTAAATAAAATGCAAGAAATGAAACTACTAAAATATAAGTAAAGTGTTTGATCTACATATTATCAAGTGAGATATGCGATGCTCTTCAAGTAAGAAGTGGAAGCCCTTTTTATAGCCTTGGAGATTTCCTTTGCTTGAGGGTTTGCTTAAAAACCAAGTTAACCTAAGGAGGCTTAACCATGGTTGCTTTTCTGATCTTTAGATAAGGAGATTGAGTTCAGCACATTTCCATAAGAAGAGGTCCAATTATGTAAGGCCATATGTCTTTAGGTGAATAGCCTTTCATGATGATGTTTGTGGTGGGCGCCTCCTTATGCATGTGGCCATGTGCTCCATGTGAATTGTGACAAAGCATGATGTCATAGAAGTTTTGGAGCAGAGGTATGATTTGAGGTGCTTCCATTGTGGGGTTATAAATCTTCAGCGCAGGATGGTGCAGAAGCATTTGTGGTGCAGAAGCACTAAGTGCAGAAGCATCGTAGTGCAGAAGCATCATCTGTAGGAAAACTGAACAAACACATCAAACATACCAATGTATAAACAAAATGCTTTATTCATCACATAATTCTAGAATGTTGTTATTTTACTAATATTACTATTTTTAACACACTTTGTACTTGAGTTTAAAGCAATTTGTTGCGTTTAGAAGTATAAATAACTCTATATAAATTAGAGTTATCAGGCGCCAAGGTCACGGTTTGAGCTACTGCGCGTCAAGGTGACGGGTTGCATAGAGCAAGGTCACGGTTTGTGGTGCTGGGCGTCAAGGGCGCCATGGTCACGGTTTGTGGTGTTGGGCGCAAAGGGCGCCAAGGTCATGGTTTGAGCTGCTGGGCGCCAAGGGCGCCAAGGTGACGGGTTGCATAGAGCAAGGTCACGGTTTGTGGTGCTGGGGGCCAAGGGTGCGATGATCACGATTTGTGTTGGCTCCTGGGCGCCATGGGCCCCAAGTTTATGCAAGATCACGATTTGTGTTGGCTCCTGGGCGCCATGGGCGCCAAGTTCATGCAAGATCACGGTTTGTGTTGGCTCCTGGGCGCTAAGTTCATGCAAATTCACGGTTTGTGCTTTCTCCTGGGCGCCAATGTCACGATTTGTTCCAATGTGACCATGGTCATAGTTTGTGGCCTTTAAATAAGAAAATCATGGTCACGGTTTGCTTAAGGGGAGCCATGGTCACGGTTTATGAAAAGTTAGCCATAGCATAAATGATGATTAACAATTTTCTTATGGCCATAGTGTGCATTAAAAGAAGAAGGAAGAAGGCATACACTTACCCAAGAGGGGAAGAAAAGAAGCTTGCTCCCACTTCTCACACACCTCTCTCAAAAATTTCAGAAGAGTGATTCAAGAGATGAAGACCCACATACTTAGGGTGGGTGAAAAAAGTAATAAGATCATTTTTCTTTTTTCTCAAAGATCAAAAGCAAAAGTATTGTCGTCAAACAAAGACATTTTGCACGACCTGACAAGGCATACGAGCCATCGCGTCGGACGAATCAACAAAAATCCTTCAAGCCAAGACCATCCTCTGGAATAATCTCGACTTGGGGGGCAACTGTTCTGGTCTGGACCAAGAGGCTCATTCATCATTTGGACATGGATTGGCCCGATCAATTTGATCCATATCCACCATATGCAAGCCCAATTATGGTTATCATACTTGGATAGCTTAGATCAACTCTATCAATCTGACGGCTCACAACGGACACGGATTCCTATAAATATCAGCTCACATTGCCATAATAAGGTACATTCTCATTTGTAGCTAAATCACTCATCTATTCTCAATACTGACTTGAGCGTCGGAGTGACTTTGCAGGTACCCCTCCCGGGCTCGCACTAACCTCCGGCCAGGCAACAGGTGACCTACCAACTGCAGTCCACCCATTACTGCAAGGTACAGAACTGATATTATCATTGAAATAAAAAAATGTAAGATAGAAGATTTAATTGTGTAATGATTGATGATCTCTTTCATTAATGATGTAGTGGTTACATAGCCACGTGAGAATACAATCATTGAGGGAATATTCCCTTGTTAGTACAACTAGTGCAACTTCTAAAAAGTGTACTGCACACTAGTACTAAAATGAGAAGTGCGACAAGTACTAAACACACGGGTACATTTTTAGGCAAATAGTAAATTCTTATGTTTACCCTCTTACAGCTTGTGTAACGGAACCATAAGAAATGTGTTTGAAATGGAAACTGAATACTTGAACTAGAATCCACGGTATCAATTATGCCCTTCCGGCGAAGGATGCAAGAACCCCGACGAGGGCAGCGAGAGGTTGAGGAAGAGGCGACGAGCGAAGCGAGAGGGTTACTTTTGTAAATTCCCTGAAAAGTAGACCTTGCCAATTGTATTTTAAAAAAAAAACAGCTTGCCGTATCATTGTAAAAAAAAAAATTGCTTGCCGAATCAGAAACCCTACAACGTAGTCGCAAGGGTGAAGAAGACGGAAACAGCCGAAAATCGTAACGAAGGAAGGAAAGCACCGGAAAACACTGCACAGCACAGCTGCACAGGTTTTCTTCCTTTTTCTTTTTCCCTAATACTCCTTACTCTAGAGTAGCGCCGCGGTTGACAAGTATGAGTTTGTATTATTTCCCCGTGAAATTAGTGTAAATAAAAGGAATCACCGGTGAGAATATACACATACTTGTTCACAATTTGATTTGAGTGACTTTTGTTTTTGCGAACAATCAGTGTTATGAATCCATGCTCATTTTGTTTGTGAACAATCAGTGTTATGATTCCAAAAGCCCCATTTTTAGGTCTTTTAGTTTCTTCATTTCACACACGTTCATTGTCTCCAATTGTTAAACTTATCAATTGGAACACTACACACAGTTTTGTGAGGAAAAATCCACTCCTTTCTCTCCTAGAAAGATGCAAGTCTCTTGCCCAATTGAAGCAAATCCAATGTCAAATGGTATCAACAGGTTTGATTGACACTGGTTTTGCTGCTAGTCGCCTTGTTGTTTTCTGCGCTCTATCTGAGTCGAAATCCCTTGAATATTGCACTAAAATCTTGTACCATATACGAGAACCGAATGTGTTTTCTTGGAATGTGACAATTAGGGGATATGTAGAGAGTGGGAACTCAGAAGGAGCTATTTTTTTGTACATGAAAATGTTGAGGTACGGTATGTTGAAGCCGGATAACCATACTTACCCATTATTGCTTAAAGCTTGTTCTTGTCAATCTCTAAATGGTATTGGTCTTGGTATACTTGGGCATGTGTTTAAGTTTGGTTTTGAATTTGATATATTTGTGCACAATGCTTCGATCACTATGCTACTTTCGTGTGGGGAGCTGAGGGTCGCATATGATGTGTTTGATAAAGGTTGTGTGAGAGACTTGGTAACATGGAATTCCATGATTACTGGGTGTGTTAGAAGAGGACTGGCAAATGACGCTCTGAAACTCTATCGGCAAATGGAGAAAGAGAAAGTGAAACCAAATGAAATTACAATGATTGGGATCATTTCTTCTTGTTCTCAGTTGCAGGATTTGAATCTTGGCAGAGAATTCCATCGTTATATAGAAGAACAGGGATTGGAGTTGACAATTCCACTCAATAATGCACTTATGGACATGTATGTGAAGTGTGGGGACCTATTGGCTTCACGGGTTCTATTTGATAACATGGCACAGAAGACACTTGTTTCATGGACTACAATGGTTTTGGGATACGCTAGATTTGGATTTCTGGATATTGCACGGGAGTTGTTATTTAAAATTCCAGAGAAGAGTGTTGTGCCTTGGAATGCAATCATCAGTGGCTGTATCCAGGCTAAGAAAAGTAAAGAGGCATTGGCTCTATTCCATGAAATGCAAATTAATAAAATAGAACCTGATAAAGTAACCTTGGTTAACTGTCTCTCTGCATGCTCACAACTAGGGGCACTTGATGTGGGAATATGGATTCACCATTATATTGAAAGACACAATGTTTCTCTAGACGTTGCCATGGGAACTGCACTAGTTGACATGTATGCCAAGTGTGGAAATATCTCAAAGGCACTCCAGGTTTTCCATGAGATTCCTCAAAGAAATTGCTTGACCTGGACAGCCATCATACGCGGTTTAGCACTTCATGGGAATGCTCCTGATGCTCTATCCTATTTCTCAAAAATGATCCATACTGGATTAGTGCCTGATGAGATCACATTTCTTGGTGTCTTATCAGCTTGTTGTCATGGAGGATTAGTTGAAGAAGGACGGAATTATTTTTCCCAGATGAGCTCTAAATTTAATATATCTCCTACACTTAAACATTACTCGTGTATGGTGGACCTTTTAGGAAGGGCTGGTCATTTGGAGGAAGCAGAAGAACTTATTAAAAATATGCCAATGGCGGCAGACGCTGCTGTATTGGGTGCTTTATTCTTTGCTTGTCGTGCTCATGGAAATGTTCTAATTGGAGAGAGGACTGCTTTGAAGCTTCTTGAGATTGATCCTCAAGATAGTGGAATCTATGTTCTGCTTGCTAGCATGTACAGTGAGGCAAAAATGTGGAAGCAGGCAAGGGGTGCGAGGAAAATGATGAAGGAGAGAGGAGTGGAGAAGATTCCTGGTTGCAGCTCACTTGAGATCAATGGCATTGTGCATGAGTTTGTAGTGAGGGACGCATCACATCCACAGTCTGAATGGATTTATGAATGTCTGATTTCATTGACAAAACATTTGGAGCTTCTTGGATTTACATCTGATGTTCCCGCTTATGGAGATAACCTCTTTTCGTAAACTTGTTAGCCTGTTTGCTATATATTCCTGCTCATTAGTTATACTCTCCCTGGACAACCTAGTTTTTAATTCTATCCGGAGGTTCTCTCGAAACCTTCATCCTTTCGGTCATTTGAATTATATCCTAAACTTGCCCTACTCATTACCAAAGATTTTGTTTGTTAGGATGCTACATGTTCGCCATATTCTCTTTACATGTATAGATTTTTTATTATGCTTGGGAGTTTGGATGAGTACTTTCTTGACTGCTGCATGTCAAAGACATCTGCTATTATCCTAAATTGTGTTGAATTTGTTATTTGTTATATAGTGCAAGGATGTGATGAACAAGACTACCCGTTTACCATTATAAAAGCCAAGGGTTCTTTCTCTCACAGTGTCTTCCTTTTTTTCTAAAAAATTATACTTAAATTGAGTCGGCTATCATAAAGCAAAGATAAAAATGTGAAATGTACAAGCTGCAATAGATGGCTGAGGATTAAACAGTAACTATGCTTTTAATTTGCCGAATGCTTCGTTTTTCCCTCGCCTTTGCTGTTAGTTTTTGTCCACATTTAGTAGCTGTCTCCCTAGGATGCTCAATTCTCATATTGCATTTAGACCTGCAAATGTGTTTATTGTGGACACTTCTACTTGTTTCTGCCTGTCGAACTGCCGCCATATGATATCAGTTTTAGTACATGGTTCATATGCATCTATTCATTTTCTCCTTTGTGTTTTTATTTTAATTGAAATTTAATTGTATGTACCCTGCTGTTATATACTATTTTTTTTGTTGTATTAATAAATAAATGAATTATTTTTGTAGTCTTGGGCTCAGTACTTGGGACTTGGGAGTAATCTGGCATTATGAATGTTGTCTTGATATTAACCAGAGCATAGTAGAACTGGAGCCGATAGAAGTTATTCGTGCATCACTACCAAAGTTATCTACAGTAAAATGGTAAGGCAGCCATTCAAAGTCTTAGGCAGCTTCTATTTACCCTGTATCTTTTTACTTTTGAATTAATTGGTCCATTATTTAGGTACCCACTGATGACTATTTTTTGAATAATAGGATTCATACAAGGAGTTCTTCAAAAGTGCCCAAATTCGCCTTGTGAGCTCACATGAGGAGGTTTATGAACCATGTGACGATTCTTTTGCGCTGGTTGATGCTCTTTTAGCTGATCGGACCAACCTGTTGGAACATCATCCAACATTCTGTATGGAGATAGGCTGTGGCAGTGGATATGTTATTACATCCCTAGCTCTTATTCTTGGGCAGGAAGGTCATGGAATCAACTATATTGCAACTGATATAAATCCACATGCAGTGAAGGTGACCCGGGAGACATTGGAAGCACATGGAGTTAATGCAGAGTTGATAGTAACTGATATTGCATTGGGACTTGAGAAGCGTTTAGCTGGGTTGGTTGATGTTTTGGTTGTGAACCCTCCTTATGTGCCTACCCCTGAAGATGAAGTCAGAGCTGAAGGGATTACCTCTTCTTGGGCCGGTGGGGAAAATGGCCGGAGTGTGATTGATAGAATTTTGCCTGTTGCAGACCATCTCTTGTCAGAAAATGGATGGTTGTACATGGTCACCCTCACAGCAAACAACCCTTCTGAGATATGCCTTCAAATGAGAAAGAAAGGATATGCTTCCAAGATTGTTGTTCAAAGGTCTACTGAGGGAGAAAGTCTCCATATCATTAAGTTCTGGCGAGAATTTAATGCTGAAGCAGATGAAATAACAGACCAATCAACTTCTAGGTACATGGGCTCTTTGCTTTCACAAGTTTCTCTACTCTCATTCTGGAGAGGCAACAAAAACAGCAATAGTGACAACAAGTGTTGAAAGATATAGTAATCCATTAACTCTGTTTTAGGGATTTCCCATGGCAAATAATATGTTTTGCACTTCCCTTGACTGATAAATTCAACCATCAATTCTTAACTCCCTACATGGGGTAGGTATATTGATAGAAAAAAATTTCTATAAAACCATTTGGGTTGTGTTTAGTGAGAATGAGAATAGTTGATAAGTTAGGTAAATGCTGAAAAGTAGTTAAAAGAAGAGAAAAGATGTTTCGTACGAAACGAAACATCATGTGATATCAGTTTTGTAGCCGCAGTAGCCGACAACGATTTTTTATTGTTTCCTTTTGTATTTCTTACAATTCGTATCATTGTTGTTAAAAGAAATATATGTTTTATCAATTAAACTAATTATAATTTGAATATGCATTTTATCAACAAATTAATTATAATTTTTTTATGTGAAAATAAATTTATAAAGAAATATTTAGAGATTTTAAGCGTAAAAGATGAAAAGATACATAGATTATTGTGAACTATGAGGCTAAAGTTGATGTTTACATTAGTATGAGTGCAAATGAAAAAACTAATGAGTTTCAAGCTTTAAATTTATAGGCTAGTTTAAGCAATGCTTTAAATTATATTATAAGTTTAATACTAATTTTTTTTTTTAAGTTTGTAAAATATAAGTTTGTTTATCAAACGCGTTTGGATCTTCACAATTTCTCAAAAAAAAATTGTGATCTCTGGTCCAAGCAATGTGAGGTAACTTAAAAATAAATGGTTGAGATTGGTTCATTAGGGTTCCTAGGGAAACTAGGAGTTTGGTTCATAAGCTTTTGTGAATTGAGGTTTTAGTTTAAGAAGGTTTCAGGGTATCGATTGTTTTCAAGTTGATGGAAGAAAAAAGGTTGCTAAATAGAAGAACTTATTCAAAAGAATTTAGGAGAGAGGAGAATGAATGAATGGTTTGAGATTTTTTAATAAAAAATTAAAACTCTGTCTAAACTTGCTACGTTAGCCCGTTATTGTCATATCAGCCTAATTTCTTATAACGGCCACATGGATTTCTTTTAACAGAGTTAAACGGAAACTCAAATAAGGGCAACGCCGTATATAGTATGAAATACAAATGCCTAATTCGTGAAAAAAATAAATTACTAATCCAATATTTTAAAGTAAGATAAAGGATCTCCGGAGTTACTTTGTTTCTAATAAAATATTTTTTATTCTCTTACTATATATAGTATTTACATAGGGATGTGTGGCATTTTAAAAATATGATTCTTTTTTTTCTCCCTCCCTTTCCTTTCTTTTTCTTTCAAACCAAACCACCCAACACCCATCCACTCATTTACTATTTTTCTTTTTCTCCACTTTCATTTATTTTCTTTTCTCTTTCTCTATTTTCTACAACTAAACATACCCTATGTTTTTTTCCGTATGCATAGAGCAGTCTATTTAGTACAAACAGCAAGTCACACAAAACATACAAAAATAAACCTGACAATAGAAATTAAGGGGATTCAAGAGAATTCAAGCGTGGAAAAAGGCCAAAAACATAGGAGTTTGTGCATTTTCATGATTAACTTTTTCGCAATGGTTAGCATTTTCCATTTTCTTATATTTCTTTATTCTTTTTTATATTTGCCTAAATAATGGTTTTAAATTGTTTAGTAAAGATGCTTTTAAGTATTGGTTCAATTCTAACCTCAATAAAAAAAGGGAGAAGAAAACAAAAGATGTAAAATAATCATAATGAGATGGGACTTTATTTTAGAAATTTTGTTTATGCATATATTGCCTTTTCATACACACAAAAACATCATAGCTAGCATAGTTCAATTCAAAAGTCATAAAGGAAACAATTAGCCATTGAGAACAAGACAATTTATTTCTCATCAAATCCAATTATAGGTCTCACGGTAAGACTAATAAGCGATCCCTACAATGCCTTTGAAGACCAAAAAAGCCCAAACCCCAACCCCAAAATACACATGCACACCGATAGAGCTTGTTGGGCTCGAAGCACTAGATGGAGATGGCGCCGGAGAAAGCAAACGAGATGAGGGAATTAAAGGAGACAACAAGGTACTTGTTGGTGGCTGAGATGGCGGATCAACTGGAGGATGAGGGTGTCTAACAGTCATGACGAGGACGACCAACCTTTGACCATGTTTGCAATTGTCAATATTACCACTAATGAAGAAATAAAGACCCGGGTCACTGAGTTTAAATGTTGAATCCCCATCGTCCATCTTTTTCTTAGGGTTATTGGTGTTGCACGAATCATAGTCCTCCTTTTTCACAAATAGAACTGAATCACTCCCTTTCTTATACCTGAAACCTACATATAATGCAACACGATACAAAAATATATATGTTAAATTTGAACCTTTAATTTATATATAACGATGATAATAACGTTAAGTGATTTTGATGTTCTGTTGAAAATTTAAAAATTGGACTCACGAAGAGTGTCATTGACTTGATGTTTGTGCATTTTTATGATTACTACCTATTTTGCAATGGTTAGCATTTTTCTATCTTCGTATAAACTTTTATTCGTATTTACCTAAATGACGATTTAAATTACATTTTGTATATATCAAATTTAGGCATCAAGTCATAAATTCTAATTACCTCAATCTTCATTATGTTTAGGATGTTAAGGTAGGCTAAACTGCATTCCTTGATTAAAATTTCAGTTTGATTGTTTATCTTTTTTCCCACTTTGGTTCTTTATCTTTCAACTCTGTGTCAAATTTTAAGATTTCCCTCCACTGGGTTGGCTTCTTAAGTGGCGCATCTGATTGGGAGTTCATTAAATTACGTAGCATTTCATTTTTTTTAAATTAAGAATACAGAAAAATGAAGAACACTTTAAAAACACTAAGAGCACTTTAACTTCTTGGCTCTTGAATAACTTACGCAATACGTGACCCAATTTAATGAAACTGGACTCTAACTTGAATAAAATTTTGCAAGAAATTCAATGGAACCAAAATTAATCTCAGAAATGTGCTTATACAGCAAAAGCATTGATGGGTGAATAAAGAAGATGAAGCTTCAAAGAGAGCTTTAATTCAACAACGGCAAATTCACTATACAACACAAAATAAAGAAATTCTTGAGACTAGTATTAGATATTAGACACCCATAATGATTGGTTTTGAGTAGAATTTGTTAGGGTACATGTTCTGAACTTAAGGCTCTAAAGTTTTATTATTTTCACTTAACCCCCCCCCCCCCCTTGGTGATGGGTTTTTGAGTGGAAGTGCTGTTTTTTATAAGCAAAATAATATATTAAACGGAGTACAAGGGGTACTCCAACCCTTACATGTTTACATGAAGCCTCGTTAGGATACCATTTCTGAACTCAATCCTCTAAAGTTTTCTTTTTCTTTTTTTAACTCCCCCCCGGATGATTAGTATTTAGTGGAAGTGTGCTAGGATGCCAGATGCAATACACTGCATTAATACAAAAAATCAAAAACAGACTTAATAAACAGAATTGGAAAACTCAAGTAAATGGAATTCCTATCTTGTGTGTTTTGTTGGAAGATATGGTGTAGTCGGAACAAGGGGGTGTCATGAGTGTGGTGTTACAAGCGAAAGTTTTATGCAAAGACATTTTTCAGGCTTATGGTGAAGTGCAGCAGAAGAGTTATTCCCAGAATGATTTCTTGGTTAAAACCACCGGCGGTGAGTTTTTGCCTCAACGTGGATGGTAGTGCCATTAGTAATCCAGGTGTTTCTGGGTTTGGTGTGGTTTGGGTCGTGATTGCAGTGGAATTTTCATCTAGGGTTTTCATGGTGCTCTCAGTGCGATGGATGTGATTCATGCGGAGATTATGGGTCTCCTGCAAGGTCTTTCAATTTGTTGGGAGATGGGATTGGCAAAATTGGTGTTTACTCAGATTCTTCTCATGCCTTACAATTGGTTCGTCATGGTAACCAAGATTATCATAAGTATGGTAATGAGATTGCTCTCATTAGAACTTTTTTCAATAAGCCTTCGGATATTCAGTTCCATCATATTCTAAGAGAAGGCAACCAGTGTGCAGATTTCTTAGCAAAGTTGGGCTCACATGGAAGTCAGGATTTGGTTATTTTGGATTCTCCATGAGAGTTAGTTGTTGGCCGATGATGCTAGGGGCAAAGAGTTTGTAAGGCTTTAGGCCTAGTTTTTGTTTTTTTTCTTTTTAGCCCTTGTAACCAAAAAAAATTAGCTCACAGAAATTTCTATTATGGCACAGACACTATGGCTCCTTAAAGGAATATAGCCTCTGTCACTCTCACACAGAAAATGGAAAAGATGAATGCACTTTCACTCACTAACACCCTATATTCATTTACATTAAAATGTTCCTCTATCATAACAGAAAGATATGAAACTAACTGTTGCGCCCGAAAAAGTCCCCGAGGGAGAACCTTCCTCGTTCACAACTTTTCCTAAGACAATGAAGCCGCCACCAATATTTATTAAGGAAAATATTAGGAAAACCTTTTTGGGAAAGCGATTGGTCTTGCGAGACTAGAGAATAGGGTTCGGGGGTCGGTTACGTGCAGGGAAGGTGTTAGCACCCCACACGTCCTCTCTACTGAGAGGGAACCTTTAATTAAATGTGTGGTTTTAGTGTGTTGACTTGAAAATACTTAATTTGGCCTCTCTACTTCTTATTGAAAAAATCTTAATGAAAATCTTTATTTATTATGAAAAAAAGGGGGGGGAAATGGGTTTTTAGGAAAAAAACGCTTGACGGGACAAGGCCCGCTCCTACGTATCCCCCGGTGCGATGGAGAACTCAAAGCTACGTAGTTCTTCTTTGTCCTGAAAAGGTTTTTGTCTTTTATCTTTTTAGTGAGTTTTCGAAATAGGACGAGCATTTAGTGAATGATTAAACTAACCAAGGTTATGGGTAATCACCGCTAAGTACTCTTGAAAATGAGAGTCATTACCGCCAGTCAGACGAACAAAGGCTCTGATTGACTATTAGTAGCGACTCGTTTTTATTTGTTCTTTAGAAAGGGGTTTTCGAAAGAGATTGATTGGCACGAATGATCAAACTAACAACAGTTATGGGTGATCATCGCTTGTTGTTCTTTTGGGAAAAAGACATCGCCACCAATGGCTAGACGAACAAAGGTTCTGATTAACCACTAGCGACGATGATCTTGGTTTTTGTTCAGGGTTTAGAAAGGAAAAGGTTTTTGTTCTGAAAATGATCTTGGTTTGCAAAAGTGATTCTTTTTTGTTACGAAAATAACTCTTTTCTTTTTGTTATGCAAATGCTAATTTTTATGGTTGCGCTTGACGAGAATGAGACTCGCTCCTACGTATCCCAAATGGGAATCAAAGCGACGTAGTTCTAGCGAGCCTTGAAAATGAAAATCTTTTTGATGATGTTTTGGAAAATGAAGAGCGTTCATAATGATCAAACTAACAAAGGTTATGGGTGATCATTACTAACACTTGCCGTGATTTTTGATGCTTGGGAAAATATCTTTTGAAATTGAAAGCATTCATGATAATCAAACTAACAAAGGTTATGGGTGATTATCACTAGCACTCCATTGTTAATAATCATGCAAGCAGAGGCTTCGCAAGACTACTAACAAAGTTTTTCTGATTTTGAAGAGTCTTCGCAATTTGATTAATTTTTGTTCGAGGAAACATTTATCCATCATTTGGAAAAAAAAAGGCGTTTGTGAAAAAAAATAAGTTCGCTTAGGGAAAAGAAACGAAATTTAAAAAAAGAGAAACAGGGGGTGAAATAGTAAAATGGGGGGTGCAAGTGGTAGGAGGGCTGTATTATTAAAATTGGGGTGTAAACAGTAGCCCATTTCTTATTTTAGTGGGCTGGTCCGTTTCAAAATCGTGGGCTTCAGAGGGGGGCGCGCGGAGTAAGATGCAGGGGGTGTAAATAGAGATCTGAAAATTAGAAAAAATGTGAAAGGACGAAAATGCCCCTGTGTCATACTATAAAAGCCTAAGTCTAAAAATGGAAACCCTAATTCCTCTTCACTTCCACGGCGCCCCACCCCCCCAAATAGCCAAACCCCAAAAAAATTTCCTCTCTCCTTGCTGCGCCGTAACTCCCCCTCTCTCACCCTAAAAAAAAAATTCTCTTTCTCTCCTTGCTCCGCCCCTCGCCTCCCTCTCTCTCCCTACGCCGTTTTTCTCTCTTCTCCGAACCACCGCCGCCGTAACTCTCCTCTCCCCTCACCCACTCCGATCTTTCTCCCCTTCTTGGATCTAGCTTCCGTTGGTGGTGGTTGTTCGGGGAGAAGGGATGAGGGTGGTCACGGTTGGATGGGGTGTTTCGATGGGTTGCGAAGAGGAGGGTGGTGGTTGACGGTGAGACCGTGGTGTTTTTTGGTAGACGGTGGTGTGTCCTTGGACAGTGGTGGTAGACGCGGCGGTTGTGGGGAGTGGTGTTGGTGGTGGCTGGCCGTGGTAGTGGGTTGATTTGGTGGCCGACTGTGGTTCGTTGGCTGTTTGGAGGTGATGGGGTGGTGATGGGACAGTGAGATGGTGTCGTTGGTGGAGGAAGGTTCGGCCGTACAAAAGGGGGGTGGCTTACGGTGATGAGGGTGGCTGAGAGGGTTCGGTTTGGTGGTTTTTGCGAAGGTTTTGGCTGTGGTGGTGCGAAGCTGTGGGTGACCATGTGTAGTTCGGTGGTGACGGCGAGCGGAGGGGGTCACGGTGAGAGAGCTTCGTGGTGGTGACGGCTCCGGTGAGAAGAGGCGAACGTAGACAACGGCGACGACGGCAGTGTTTCGCCCAGTGTTATCAGACCCGGACCGGCCATCGACCCGGTCAAGGCACCGGGTCACTAGACCCGGGGTCGGACCGCGGGTCTCTAGTCGGACCGGCATGACCCGGTCTATATTAAATAAATTCAAAAAATTATAATATATACTAAGAAAGTATACATTTATTAATATAGAAATTTTATTATAATTTTATTTATAATTATACATTTACTAACATGTTTATGAGTGTTGAACTTGAATCAATTTGTCAAAAAAATGTGTGTTTAATCAAAACTATTAATGAAAGAATGTGCAAAAAAAATTAACATATCCGGAATTGATTATATTTAATGAATGCGGGACAGTATCAACAAATAATAGATAGCTTAATGGTTAAAAAGTTGAAATGTTGAATACTAGGGAGTGGGTTCGAACCCCACCCAAGCCTTTTTTGTGAAAACATGCAAAATTTATAATTGGTTCATCTTAAAAAAAAAAAAAAAAAAAAAGAGGATCAACCGGTCCGACCACCGGTCCGACCCGGTTTCCACCGGATTTTCACCGGTCCGATGACGTCATCACCGGGCCAACTGCAGATCCGGTCCTGCACGCTGCCCGGCCCGGGAAGACCACCGGGTCCCGGTCCGACCGGTCCGACCGGCCGGTCCGGACCGGTTCTGATAACACTGGTTTTGCCGGAGGTCCTTTTCTTATCATATCCTTATCTCTATTTTGATTTTTTCTCTTAAAACTTAAGCCTATTTCACTAACAGAGTCCCTTCTTTTTGTTAATTCTGTACTGGTTTTGCTTATACCTTTTATTTATTATTTTTTTCTTTTTTAAAACTTAAACTCTACACTGCCATTAGATTAGTTACAACTCTTATATTGGCCAAACTGAAATATCGTGTAGCGTATGAATGTCATAAAAGAGAAATTATTAAGCAACCAACCTAAACTCCATCCTCTGATAGGTCTTCTTTGGTTTGTTCTGTTGCTACTGAACCTATGCTACTGCTTTGCTTCTGGTTTTGCTGTTTGCTGCCTTGCTTCTTTGTTTCAGAAACTCTGACCTTTTCGTTGACTAGGGTTTCTCTGATTTTTCTCTAAATTCTTGTGTGTATTGTTACTGTTTATGCTCCCCCTTTCTGTGTTGTTCTTCATTTGTATTTATAGGCCAAAATTATGGTGTAGGTGTGGATGCTAATGCAGGGGATCAAAGCTCATAGGAGACCAAGCTGTTGCTGCTGCAGTGGAGCAGAGTGGAGCAGCAAAGGAGCAGCATAGGGTGGGCTGACATGCTCTTGCCCAAACCATCAAAGAGCCAAGGGACAAGGAGAAGGCAACCTCAGCCTCATTCTCCAAATGGGCAGTCGCTGCTGCCTTGTTTTTTTTTGTTTCAGAAATGTATTTTTTGGCTGTGTTTTTTTGTTCATGTAAATAAAAAGAGCCGACTTTTCTCCTTTTTTGTACTATTCTGCTTTTTAATTTTTTTTTTGGTTTGTATATGTAACAAAATCAAAAAGGGGACAACTAATAAAAAAACTGACTTTATTTTACTATTGTTATTATTTTTTAATCATTCTTGAAAGAAGCGGTAAAAACAACATGAACCGACGCAATCACTCGCGCACGACTCGCGACCAACACGTGCTCGCGTTAAGGCTATGAACGCATAACTGACTTAATGCGCACACGCGTAAGTTATTAAAACCAATCTCATCTTATCCCCACGTTTCTAAAAACGCGGTAAAATAAACATGTACCGACACAACCGCTCACACGCGCGCTCGCCTTATTTATTATTATTTTTTGGACTCTTTTTTGAAAGCAACGAGCGCCAAACAAAATCGCTGCACGAGAGTGCCAAATACACCCGCATTTAGAACAATATGCGAAGCGATAAAATTTGGGACTTTTCAATTAGTCGGACAAAATTGGGGTATGACAGCTGCCCCTCTTTATTCGGATTTTGACAAGGAATATGATTTGGCCGAAACATATTCCGAGGCAAAATTGAAATAAAGAATTCAGAAATCATACCAATTTTGTCTACTTAGGGAAACCCAAGTTTTCCTTTTTTCTTTTTTTTGGAAAGATAGACACTTTCGTGTCGATGTGAAAACAGTAAATGAACACTGACGTAAATACAGAAAAGGTAAAATGGGCACTTGCGTGCAGACAGAAAAGGTAAAATGGGCACTTGCGTGCAAACAGAAAAGTAAAATGGGCACTCGCGTGCAGAAAGCGGTAAATTGCCCAGGCTGCCTAAAACCTGTAATCCTTAAACGAACTCTTGATGAATCCGAGTTTGCACGTGGCTTTGAGAAGCACGCTTCCTATTGGCCTTTTCGAGCGACCGGGGGGATCGTTATCAGCTCCGGAACTGATACACAGATCAATGCACGGCGTCCACTGTATCTTAGGCTGATACAACTATTCCGTTGAACCTCACATGGGGCTGCGGTCCATCGCGTTGCTCATACACGATGTGAGACCTGGGCAGGAGGGAGCGATGATCTCTCTGGGCTCCAATCCGCAATGCGCGCTTGAGCGCTCTCTTTTCTTCTCTTTCTTTCTTTTCTTTTCTGTTTCTCTCTTTTCTTTTTTCCTTTCTGAACTCCCAACTGGGGAAGCACTTTCTGGAATATGGGGGCGAGGGCTAACACCGAAGTGCTCATCCTCTCTTTGTACCTGCAGCTGAAAATGAACAAATGCATGCAATGCAAATGTCATGATTGCTATTTTCTTTTTCTTATGATGAATGTAATGCAAACGTCTGAATTTCTTTTTTTTTGTCTTGCTCTTTTTATGAAGTGCGGGTATGCAAATGCAAAATTTCGGTGTTTGATGATATGTAATGAAATGGCAGATGACATGCAATGGAAAACTTTTCCTTCTTTGCCTTTTTCTATGAAATGGGAATATTGCTATAAAATGATGAATAACATGAAATGATGAATGACATGGGATGTTTTAGCTTTCTTTTCTTCTATGAGATGCAAGTATTGATGTGATGCAACTGTATTGCTTTGATGTTTGATGGGATGATGAATTTTGGTTCTTTTTGTTTTATGGAATGCAAACATTATTATGATGTAGACGACACTGAATGTTTTTGTTTGTTTTCCTTTTTTTTTGGCATAGGGACCTTAGGATTCTTGAGTGATCAATTCAAGTGTCCTATCGTGATGACTATTTCGAATGTACATTCGACTTAGTCTCCTATTTATTGAAAACGATTTTGTATTTTGAGACTTAATTTGATGTCTGATGCAATGATGATGAATGCTTGGTTTGTTAGAACACTTGGCGTGCTGATGAGAAAGCAGTAGATGAACACTTGGCGTGCTGATGAGAAAGCAGTAAATGAACACTTGGCGCTTGCTATGACTTTTGATGTTTAAGAAAATATCTTTTGAAATTGAAAGCGTTCATGATAATCAAACTAACAAAGGTTATGGGTGATTATCACTAGTAGCTTATGCATATGAAAACATCTTTTTTTTTTTGAAATTTAGGCTCTTAGGACAACCAAACTAACAAAGGTTATGGGTGATTGTCACTAGTCACCATTTCCATGCTAAACTTTTTAGAGAAGAAAGCAATGAATGCAAATCGAATCCTTAGGCAAGCAACAATCTCATTTGAATTCTTGAGCAAGTATTGGCCTAGACTACACATGTTGGACCATAATACATAAATAGGCAAAGAAGGAACTTGAATTGGGCATTAAGCAAAAATATAAGAGTATGCAAGATTGAACCTAAATGCACATCTAGTGGAAGATGCTAGGCGAGAACCATACTCAAATATTTCTACAAAACGCAAGGGAATCTAAATGCACACCTAGTGGAAGATGCAATGTAAGGAATGAGCTTATCTAAGTATTAATGATTCCACATGAGAGTAGACAAGGAAGTGATGGGTACAAATGAATTCAAAAGAGTAGCCTCAAGCATGATCATTGGCAAACCCTAGACAAGCAATCCATCTTAACAATCAAAACACCAAAGCATGTTGAATCACTTTGGTCAATGAGATTTGAACTCCGAACTGAAGGAGTGACTGGGAATGAGATTTTAATGAACCACTTGGGACCCGAGGGCATTTGAACTCCGAACTGAAGGAGTGACTGGGAATGAGATTTTGAGACTGACAAGTCCAGGATGACTGACTTGAGAATTAGATTGAAGATTGACACTTGAAGTGCTGATTCTTAGAACTAGGCATGAGGATTAACATCTTGTGTTCATCCGCATTTTGCTTAGCAATGCAATGAATGACACATGTAATGCAGACGTATGCCATGATTGATGTCTTGAATATTATGGAATGCTTTTGTTCTTTTGTATCTGCTTCTTCTTTGTAGTTTATGAAATGCAAATATCAACATAATGCTTTGATGTTTCAATGCAAGTGTATGTGGTGATTGATGCTTTGATGAATGGAATGCTCCTGTTCTAACTTCTGTTTGTTTCTTTTTGCTTCTTCTATGAAATGCAAACATTAATATGATGCAATGCTCTGATGTTTGATGCAATGATTTTTGTTCTTTTTCTTTTATGGAAATGCTAACGTTAATATGATGCAAATGCACCGCTTTAATGTTTGATGATTGAATGACAAAGGAATGCTTATGAAATGATGAATGATATGGAATGCTGGATGACAGGGAACGTTTCTGTTCTTTTTGTTGCTTGTTTGGAGTTTGCAAGTGAGAGTCAACACTGGATGTGCTAATGAAAAAGCAATGAATGAGAAGACATGAAATGAGGATCGCCTGGTGTTGCGCCCGAAAAAGTCCCCGAGGGAGAACCTTCCTCGTTCACAACTTTTCCTAAGACAATGAAGCCGCCACCAATATTTATTAAGGAAAATATTAGAAAAACCTTTTTTGGAAAGCGATTGGTCTTGCGAAACTAGAGATTAGGGTTCGGGGGTCGGTTACGCGCAGGGAAGGTGTTAGCACCCCACACGTCCTCTCTACTGAGAGGGAACCTTTAATTAAATGTGTGATTTTAGTGTGTTGACTTGAAAATACTTGATTTTGCCTCTTTACTTCTTATTGACAAATTCTTAATGAACATCTTTATTTATTATGAAAAAGAGGGAAAAATGGTTTTTTAGAAAAAAATGCTTGACGGGACATGGCCCGCTCCTACGTATCTCCCGGTGCGATGGAGAACTCAAAGCTACGTAGTTCTTCTGTGTAGAAAATGTTTGTGGGTTGGTGTTTTTTAATGTAGGGGTTTTAGGACTGTGTGATCTGTGTTGGAGGACCACTGGGGGTCTGAAGGAGCGCTGGGGCTCTGAAGGGCCACTGAGGGCTGAAGGAGTGCTGGGGCTCTGAAGGACCACAGTTCACTTATCCTAAAACGATGATTAACCCGGCCGTACGACCGACTTAATCCCCTACTTTGAAAATAAGATTTTTGCTTTTGAAATGAAAGAGATGTGTTTGTATATTCTTTAATTTTAGAAATTGTTTATTTTTGCGCTTGACAGGGGCGTGGCCCTGCTCCTACGTATCTCCGGGTGGAGAATCAAAGGCGACGTAGTTCTAGGTTCTTTTGAAAATAATTGTTTGAAAACTTATTGTGAAAATGATTTTTATATGTTATGCTTGACGGGGTGTGACCCGCTCCTACGTATCTCCCGGTGCGATGGAGAATTCAAAGCTACGTAGTTCTTCTATGTCCTGAAAAAGATTTTTGTCTTTTATCTTTTTAGTGAGTTTTCGAAATAGGATGAGTATTTAGTGAACGATTAAACTAACCAAGGTTATGGGTAATCACCGCTAAGTACTCTTGAAAATGAGAGTCACTACCGCCAGTCAGACGAACAAAGGTTCTGATTGACTATTAGTAGCGACTCGTTTTTATTTGTTCTTTTGAAAGGGGTTTTCGAAAGAGATTGATTGGCACAAATGATCAAACTAACAAAGGTTATGAGTGATCATCGCTTGTTGTTCTTTGGGGATAAAGACATCGCCACCAATGGCTAGACGAACAAAGGTTCTGATTAACCACTAGCGACGATGGAGGCTATGAGGCCTCTATTTATAGGCTATGAAAAACTAGATCTCTCGTTGAAAATATTTAGGGAATCGATTATATGCCTAATTGCACTGGATCTAGGAATCGATTCTTGTGTATGACTTCCTTAAGGTGAGAATCGATTCTTACTTCATTTGACAATGAGTGACAATCGATTCTTGGCTCACAGGAGGGGTAGGAATCGATTTTGACTCAAGTATAAAGTATTGTGAATCGATTCTTTCACTTATGGAGACAATGGGAATCGATTGCATGCTTTCTCATTTATGTTGAAAATCGATTTTGTGTTTATTTTAAAAGATGGTAAATCGATTCTTTCTTTTCTTTTTGACCTGAAAATCGATTTTGCAATGAAGTAACATGACCTGACAATCAATTCTTCCTTTTCTTTTTGACCTGAAAATCGATTTTGATGTATGTTTATGCATGGAGAAATCGATTTTATGTTTTCAAAGATGATAAGAATGTTTACGTAAGTATGCATGCATCTTTGAAAAACTTGTGAGTGTGTGAGACTTTGAGATACGAGCTGACCTTCAGAAGAGCTTACACTTTTTCCTAAGACACACCCATACCCTAAGGACTACCCTTATCTATAAGGACTACCCTTTTGACCCTAAAACCCTAATTTCCCCAAAAAGGGCATTCTAACCCTAAAATGATTTCAAAAATTTTGGAGCGGTTTCTAGGACCCAAAATGCAATGCATAATTTATTTTTTGTGTGGAAAATTAGGGTTTGGACCTAAGCCAGACAAAATTGGGGTATGACAGCTGCCCTCTTTATTCGGATTTTATCAAGAAATATGAATTGGCCGAGACATATTTCGAAGATAAAATAGGAATAAAGAATTCAGAAATTATACCAATTTTGTCTACTTAGAGAAACCCGAGTTTCTCCCTTTTTTTTTTGGAAAGATGGACACTTTCGTGTCGATGCGAAAACAGTAAATGAACACTGACGTGCAGACAGAAAAGGTAAAATGGGCACTTGGCGTGCAGAAAGCGGTAAATTGCCCAGGCTGCCTAAAACCTGTAATCCTTAAACGAACTCTTGACGAATCCGAGTTTGCACGTGGCTTTGAGGAGCACGCTCTTCCTGTTGGCCTTTTCGAGCGACCGGGGGGATCGTTATCAGCTCCGGAACTGATATACGGATCAATGCACGGCGTCCACTGTATCTTAGGCTGATACAACTATTCCGTTGAACCTCACATGGGGCTGCGGTCCATCGCGTTGCTCGTACACGATGTGAGACCTGGGCAGAAGGGAGCGATGATCTCTCTGGGCTCCAATCCGCAATGCGCGCCTGAGCGCTCTCTTTTCTTTTTTTTCTTTCTTTTCTCTTCTGTTTCTCTCTTTTCTTTTTCTTTTCTTTTTTTGCTTCTCTCTTTTCTTTTTTCTTTTTCTGAACTCCCAACTTGGGGAGCATTTTCTGGAATCTGAAGGCGAGCATTAACACTGCGGTGTTTATCCTCTCTCACTTGTCTGCAGCTGAAAAAATGAACCAATGCATGCAATGCAAATGCCATGATTGCCATGAATGTAATGCAAACATCTGAATTTCTCTTTTCTGTTTTGCTATTTTTATGAAGTGCAGGTATGTGAATGCAAAATTTGGTGTTTGATGATATGTAATGCTCTTGTGTTTTGATGAAATGGCAGATGACATGCAATGGAAAACTTTTCCTTCCTTGCCTCTTTTTCTATGAAATGTGAATATTGCTATGAAATGATGAATGACATGGGATGTTTTAGCTTTCTTTTCTTCTACGAGATGCAAGTATTGATGTGACGCAACTGTATTGCTTTGATGTTTGAATGCAAGTGTATTGGAATGCTCCTGTTCTAACTTCTGTTTGTTTCTTTTTTGCTTCTTCTATGAAATGCAAACATTAATATGATGCAATGCTCTAATGTTTTTTTGTTCTTTTTGTTGTTTGTTTGGAATTTGCAAGTGAGAGTCAACACTGGATGTGCTAATGAAAAAGCAATGAATGAGGAGACATGAAATGAGGATCGCCTGGGATCAAGGGAGTAGCTTTGAATTATGGACACAAAGGTCTGGTTTATGGGTCAACATATGTCTGTATTGATCTAATGGTCTGAAGAATTTTGATGACGCAATGGCGCATGCAAAGATTAGTATCTTGTGGAATGGTGAATGACATGGAATGCTTTTGTGGTTTCTTTTCTTTGTTTTCTTTTTGCTTTCTTTGCTTTTTCTATGAAATATCTGATGCAAAATGTAATGCTCTAATGATGAATGACATGCAATGACTTTGTGAACATTAACATGATGCCAATGCAATGAAAAGATTTCTGCTTTTTCTTCTCTACTATTTTCCTCTATGAAATGCAAGTATTAATATGGTGCAACTGACGTGAAACGTTTTTTCTTTTTTCTATGTGATGAATGCACAAAATGTGAAGATGCAAATGTAATGCTTTGATGCATATGCTATAATGAATAGATTGAAATGCCTAGATGCGTGAGGTAAACATTTTTGTGATGATGAGATGCGAGACTTTGAATGCAAGGAATTGAGATGATTATTGACCATTCTGTTGAAAGATTGAATTTGATTCAAACTCCGGTGTTCTCAAGATTTTTACTTACAAACAACCTCACTTGTTTTCTCTTTCTTTCCATGATGACTGAATTTTAGATATCACGTAAACAACTTGTGTTCTCTCTCTTGAAGCATTGTCTAGTAAGCATGCATAGGAGTGCAAATGTGAATGAATGAGTCAGTTAACTTGGAATTGGTTTAGGGCATGGACATTTATGGCAAGTGAAGGAATGACAGACATGGTTATTGCCGAAGCTTATGAGGGACTAAGAGATACAAGATTGCCCCAATTCAGGTCTTTGACGAGTGAATAACTTGCCCCTGTCTAGTGGTGACAACAACTAGGGGTGTAGAAGATGATGAATTGGGAACGCTTCGGCTCTTGCGATGAAAGCTGGAATGAAAGGGGTTTTGCTTCAACCCACAGAATTTGATGTTGCCCCAGTCATAACAAGGACAAAGCTGTCCCAATCAGAATGACAAGGTCTTGTTTAGGATAGTGAGTTGAGAGATTGCCCCGGTGAGGTTTTTATGGGAATGAATGAGGTGAAGGAATGCACTTGCCCCACTTTTGAATGACATTGACAACTGGAGTGACATGGGATGGGCATTGAACAGACTTTCCCAAGACTAGGGTGTGTGGGTGGTGAAGAGAATGCCCCAACTTTTGGGTCTGAGTGGTATTCTCAGTGCAAATCTTTGGTTCTCTACTGATGCCTTGACTTTTGGTGCGAAAGAATCCTTACCTGGTGATCACTAAACCTTGTTTTAATGCATCTTGAATGTGTTTTGGAGTGCAAGTCCCTCTTTTTTATTTTGTCAGCTTTCTTTTTCTGACTGTTCGTTTTTGTTTCCTCAGTTCTCTTTTTTCTGAGGGTTTATTCTTTCTTGATCAGCTTTCTTTTTTCTGATCGTTTGTTTTTCTTTTGAGCAAACACATTATACATAGATAAGCTTGTTCGTCCTAAGATTAGAATTTGAGAGAACAAAAGCAACCGGTCATTGATCGGAATGGACTTTTCGGGATTGTGGTGTTTTGTGGAGGAAGGAGGGTTAGGCTTAATGAAGTGTTTGAGGCTAATGGGAGGATGAGTTTTGTTCGGCGTTGATTGACGGTTAATGGTCTATGAGGAAGATGGTTATTGGGCTTGTTTGGGCTCTGTTAAAGCAAATTCGTGTCTCATGGTAGAACGACTAAGGGGTTTGATGTTGAGGCCAAAGGAAGTGTTTGAAGGTTTATGGAACCAGGTGTTGGAATGATGAAGTGTTTGAAGGTTTATTTAGACAAGGATCTCTTGTATTTTGTGGTAACATCTACCAGCTCACCACTTACATTTCTTTTGTATTTTCTTTTGTTTTGGGATTTTCATTTTTGAATCCCCTTTTTTTTTATTCTCTCTTTTTCGCTTTTTTTTTCTCCCCAGTGAAGTCGCCAGCTGTTGCGCCCGAAAAAGTCCCCGAGGGAGAACCTTCCTCGTTCACAACTTTCCCTAAGACAATGAAGCCGCCACCAATATTTATTAAGGAAAATATTAGGAAAACCTTTTTTGGAAAGCGATTGGTCTTGCGAAACTAGAGATTAGGGTTCGGGGGTCAGTTACGCGCAGGGAAGGTGTTAGCACCCCACACGTCCTCTCTACTGAGAGGGAACCTTTAATTAAATGTGTGATTTTAGTGTGTTGACTTGAAAATACTTGATTTTTCCTCTTTACTTCTTATTGACAAATTCTTAATAAACATCTTTATTTATTATGAAAAAGGGGGAAAATGGTTTTTTAGAAAATAACGCTTGACGGGACATGGCCCGCTCCTACGAATCTCCCGGTGCGATGGAGAACTCAAAGCTACGTAGTTCTTCTGTGTAGAAAATGTTTGTGGGTTGGTGTTTTTTAATGTAGGGGTTTTAGGACTGTGTGATCTGTGTTGGAGGACCACTGGGGGTCTGAAGGAGCGCTGGGGCTCTGAAGGGCCACTGAGGGCTGAAGGAGCGCTGGGGCTCTGAAGGACCACAGTTCACTTATCCTAAAACGATGATTAACCCGGCCGTACGACCGACTTAATCCCCTACTTTGAAAATAAGATTTTTGCTTTTGAAATGAAAGAGATGTGTTTGTATATTCTTTAATTTTAGAAATTGTTTATTTTTGCGCTTGACAGGGGCGTGGCCCTGCTCCTACGTATCTCCGGGTGGAGAATCAAAGGCGACGTAGTTCTAGGTTCTTTTGAAAATAATTGTTTGAAAACTTATTGTGAAAATGATTTTTATATGTTATGCTTGACGGGGTGTGACCCGCTCCTACGTATCTCCCGGTGCGATGGAGAATTCAAAGCTACGTAGTTCTTCTATGTCCTGAAAAAGGTTTTTGTCTTTTATCTTTTTAGTGAGTTATCGAAATAGGACGAGTATTTAGTGAACGATTAAACTAACCAAGGTTATGGGTAATCACCGCTAAGTACTCTTGAAAATGAGAGTCAATACCGCCAGTCAGACGAACAAAGGTTCTGATTGACTATTAGTAGCGACTCGTTTTTATTTGTTCTTTTGAAAGGGGTTTTCGAAAGAGATTGATTGGCACGAATGATCAAACTAACAAAGGTTATGAGTGATCATCGCTTGTTGTTCTTTGGGGAAAAAGACATCGCCACCAATGGCTAGACGAACAAAGGTTCTGATTAACCACTAGCGACGATGGGTTGAAAATGATTTTAGAAAGGAAAAGGTTTGCGAAAGTGATTCTTTTTGTTAGGAAAATAACTCTTTTCTTTTTGTTATGCAAATGCTAAACTTTTTATGATTGCGCTTGACGAGAATGTGACTCGCTCCTACGTATCCCAAATGGGAATCAAAGCGACGTAGTTCTAACAAAAAAATGTTTTTGAAAGGGTTTGAAAGGGGGGGGGGGGTTGAATCATCTGAGACCATCTTTACCACTTAAAACATGATGCACTAGGCATAAGTGGGAATCATATGATTCATCATCAACAATGGACAATAATATACAAGAACAAGTAAATAAACGCTAAAGCTAAGTTGAATCACATAGGGCAGTTTTGGCACGGATCACAATAATTAAATATTAACAAATGTAAAGACAGAAATACCTCTAATGAAGGCAGATGTTACAACTTTGAAGAATGCAACCCCAACTAATTCTTGCAGAAGATCAGCTCAGACGGACCAACGGAACGAATAGAGCAAAAATAAAGCGTAGAAGAGTTTTTTCTAAAATGTGAGAGATGCGAAATTGGATCTCAGAAGTGATAGATCGTGAGAATCGTTTCCTCCTTTTTTTTTGAAATGGAGGCTATGAGGCCTCTATTTATAGGCTATGAAAAACTAGATCTCTCGTTGAAAATATTTAGGGAATCGATTATATGCCTAATTGCACTGGATCTAGGAATCGATTCTTGTGTATGACTTCCTTAAGGTGAGAATCGATTCTTACTTCATTTGACAATGAGTGACAATCGATTCTTGGCTCACAGGAGGGGTAGGAATCGATTTTGACTCAAGTATAAAGTATTGTGAATCGATTCTTTCACTTATGGAGGCAATGGGAGTCGATTGCATGCTTTCTCATTTATGTTGAAAATCGATTTTGTGTTTATTTTAAAAGATGGTAAATCGATTCTTTCTTTTCTTTTTGACCTGAAAATCGATTTTGCAATGAAGTAACATGACCTGACAATCGATTCTTCCTTTTCTTTTTGACCTGAAAATCGATTTTGATGTATGTTTATGCATGGAGAAATCGATTTTATGTTTTCAAAGATGATAAGAATGTTTACATAAGTATGCATGCATCTTTGAAAAACTTGTGAGTGTGTGAGACTTTGAGATACGAGCTGACCTTCAGAAGAGCTTACACTTTTTCCTAAGACACACCCATACCCTAAGGACTACCCTTATCTATAAGGACTACCCTTTTGACCCTAAAACCCTAATTTCCCCAAAAAGGGCATTCTAACCCTAAAATGATTTCAAAAATTTTGGAGCGGTTTCTAGGACCCAAAATGCAATGCATAATTTATTTTTTGTGTGGAAAATTAGGGTTTGGACCTAAGCCGGACAAAATTGGGGTATGACAGCTGCCCCTCTTTATTCGGATTTTATCAAGAAATATGAATTGGCCGAGACATATTTCGAAGATAAAATAGGAATAAAGAATTCAGAAATTATACCAATTTTGTCTACTTAGAGAAACCCGAATTTCTCGCTTTTTTTTATGATTCTTTTCCTTCTTTGACTCGGGTGAGCTGATAAAAAGTGATGCACTGTTTTTTTATTTGGGGTGATCCTTGCCTAGGGTGATCTTTGGATATTGGTTTTTCTTGGCTCAAGGTGGGTAGGAAAGGGACTTTCTGGGATTTTGGGGTTTTTGAGGAGATGGCCAAACTTCATTTCAAATCCCGATTGCTTATTTCTATAAGACTTAACTTTAGAACAATAATTTATCTATCTTCATGTGTTTGCTCTTTTTTCCTTTTTTGTGCCCTAATTTTTGCCTGGACCGCTCTTTGCGAGTTTTCAGTCCACCGGGCGCTCCTTTTTGCCTAGGCCGCCCTTTGCGGGTTTTCAACCTAGCGAGCTTGTTTTCTTGTTTATTATTATATTATTATTATTATTATTTTTTGAGAGACTTGCACTGAAGGAATATGATATTAATCAAGGGGAATTAATGATCACAGACTTGCCCCAGCATGGAGGACTTAAAGCATTAGAATGAACCAAAAGTCAAATACGCACAGATGGGGAGAATATGCACTTTATGGGTGGACGGGGCGGGACTAGACTTGGACGGGAAACAAGAGAATGTACTCATAGCATGCACGCTCATTAGAAGAATGCTCCACAGAGAGTTAACATCAGTTAAAAATTTGTTTTTTCTTTGATACACTATTTCAGTCTTTTGTCATAGAATGGATGGGATGCTGTGCTTTTGAAAGAAATGCAAATGAGCTATTGATTTGAAAAACTGAGTGCCTTGGAACACCTTGAGTTTGCAACCAAGCAAGGATAAACTTTTTCAAAAAGGATGATTGTTTCGCAAGAACGTCTCGCTTCTCATCACAACTCTTATTTTATGCAATGAATGAATGAACAAATTATGATATGCAAGTATGATGGAAATGCGTGGAGAATGACCACCCGAAGAGTGTGGCTTATTCTAAATAATTTTGTTATTTTTAATGCAAGACAAAATATGGAATGCCAATGCGAATGATGCAAGAATGATGCCCCTTTTTTTTCAAAATGATTTTTGATTTTGATTTTTTTTTATTTTTTAGAGGCGAGACAAGGTACGAAATGCCAATGCTCCCTGTTTCTTTTGAATGATGAAAGATGCAGGAATGATGCTTCTTTTTTTCTAAATGATGATGATTTTTTTTTAGAGGCAAGGCAAAGTGTGAAATGCCAACGCCCCTTCCCCCTTTTTATTGTAAAAATGATGACGTGAGGCAACCAATTATCGTTACTCTGAGTAACTTGCATGAAACATTGAGTGGATCCTGACTCAATACTTCACGCAATATACTGAAATGCTTCGACATTTGGTTAACTCAAACTTATTCTCTTATTTGAAAACAAACCTCACTTGATAGGGTTAAAGTGCCCCGATATCGTAGAGTATCATCTTAAATTTGTAGTGCACAAACAAATTTGAGATATTACCATTCGTCATTCGAAGGTGCGCTTTTACTCATTGAGCTTTTACATGAAGAGCTTTTCTATTTTTTCTTTGTTTAGATAAGATGCATGCATTGGAAACTTTTCATTTCATTTTTAGTTTTGGAACATGATTTTGAAAATTATTTGGAGATGCAAATGATTTATTGGAAAAAAAGGTTTTACAAAAATGTGCTTGACGGGGTATGACCCGCTCCTACGTATCCCCATTGTAATGAGGAATCAAAGCTTGCGTAGTTCTACTGTGTCTTTTTTGAAATAATGCTTATGCATGAATGTCTCATCTCGGATGAACTTGACGAGGATTTTTTTTTGCATGATTATAAATGAAATGCTTATGCTATGCAGATGATAATTGTTTTTTGTTTTATCTTTATGTAATGAAAGGGAATGCAAGATGAATGGGTTTTTTTTTTTTCAAACTTTTGTTAGATGCAAATGCAATGGTGCGAAACGATGTGAATGCGAAATGATGTGGATGCGAAATGATGTGTCATTTACATAAAAAGAGGGTAAGAAAATAAGGATATTATTTTCTACGATTTTTGAAATAGAGTTTAAGAAAAAGGAATGCCTAAACTAATGCAACAAACAAAGGCGTGCCCCCGTGTCCTACAAAGGGTGGGAATCCTAGGGTCTAAAGTCGACGAAAGGGGTAATCCTCCCATGTAGGTTCTAATCACTTCCTTACAATGGCAACCAAGAGCTAAAGTCTCTCTCATGATGGCACCCACAATCGTAGAAAGCTACCGAGTGTGAGGTATCATGACAAAGCGCACTCTTGGGCGGAACTTTCATGAGAGCCATACAGACAAAGGTCTACGAATGGCAGTCAGTAATCGTTCCCACTCTCCTAAGTTTTTGTTCAGACCTTGGGTTTTAGGCCCCACTCAATGCTCACAAGTATAGGATGTGAAGTGTGTGTCGAGGGCACAACACCTAGGAATAACTACCCTTCCCCACCTGCAAATGAAAATCCAAAGCAGTCCAGACAAATAGCATGTTGTTTATCCTAGGGTTCAATATCGATCCAATATAAACTAATCTAGGGTGCCAATAACAATGCACTACTTACCTCAAGAAAGGGAGCAAAGAAGAAGGGGACATGATAAGAAGGGGAAGAAATGCATGAGGGAACTAAGCAAAGAAGTAACTGCAAAAGCAAACATAGAAGAAGAATGCACATGGATGTAACATGCTTACGAAAAAGGAAGAAAAAGAGAGGCAAAGCCAGATATTCAAATCAATCATATAAACCACACATTTAATTAATTAGGCTTGACCCACTTTTGAAAAAATGTTTTTTAGTGTCCCCTAGTGGAGTCGCCAGCTGTTGCGCCCGAAAAAGTCCCCGAGGGAGAACCTTCCTCATTCACAACTTTTCCTAAGACAATGAAGCCGCCACCAATATTTATTAAGGAAAATATTAGGAAAACCTTTTTTGGAAAGCGATTGGTCTTGCGAAACTAGAGATTAGGGTTCGGGGGTCGGTTACGCGCAGGGAAGGTGTTAGCACCCCACACGTCCTCTCTACTGAGAGGGAACCTTTAATTAAATGTGTGATTTTAGTGTGTTGACTTGAAAATACTTGATTTTTCCTCTTTACTTCTTATTGACAAATTCTTAATGAACATCTTTATTTATTATGAAAAAGGGGGAAAAATGGTTTTTTAGAAAAAAACGCTTGACGGGACATGGCCTGCTCCTACGAATCTCCCGGTGCGATGGAGAACTCAAAGCTACGTAGTTCTTCTGTGTAGAAAATGTTTGTGGGTTGGTGTTTTTTAATGTAGGGGTTTTAGGACTGTGTGATCTGTGTTGGAGGACTACTGGGGGTCTGAAGGAGCGCTGGGGCTCTGAAGGGCCACTGAGGGCTGAAGGAGCGCTGGGGCTCTGAAGGACCACAGTTCACTTATCCTAAAACGATGATTAACCCGGCCGTACGACCGACTTAATCCCCTACTTTGAAAATAAGATTTTTGCTTTTGAAATGAAAGAGATGTGTTTGTATATTCTTTAATTTTAGAAATTGTTTATTTTTGCGCTTGACAGGGGCGCGGCCCTGCTCCTACGTATCTCCGGGTGGAGAATCAAAGGCGACGTAGTTCTAGGTTCTTTTGAAAATAATTGTTTGAAAACTTATTGTGAAAATGATTTTTATATGTTATGCTTGACGGGGTGTGACCCGCTCCTACGTATCTCCCGGTGCGATGGAGAATTCAAAGCTACGTAGTTCTTCTATGTCCTGAAAAAGGTTTTTGTCTTTTATCTTTTTAGTGAGTTTTCGAAATAGGACGAGTATTTAGTGAACGATTAAACTAACCAAGGTTATGGGTAATCACCGCTAAGTACTCTTGAAAATGAGAGTCACTACCGCCAGTCAGACGAACAAAGGTTCTGATTGACTATTAGTAGCGACTCGTTTTTATTTGTTCTTTTGAAAGGGGTTTTCGAAAGAGATTGATTGGCACAAATGATCAAACTAACAAAGGTTATGAGTGATCATCGCTTGTTGTTCTTTGGGGAAAAAGACATCGCCACCAATGGCTAGACGAACAAAGGTTCTGATTAACCACTAGCGACGATGGGTTGAAAATGATTTTAGAAAGGAAAAGGTTTGCGAAAGTGATTCTTTTTGTTAGGAAAATAACTCTTTTCTTTTTGTTATGCAAATGCTAAACTTTTTATGATTGCGCTTGACGAGAATGTGACTCGCTCCTACGTATCCCAAATGGGAATCAAAGCGACGTAGTTCTAACAAAAAAATGTTTTTGAAAGGGTTTGAAAGGGGGAGGTTGAATCATCTGAGACCATCTTTACCACTTAGAACATGATGCACTAGGCATAAGTGGGAATCATATGATTCATCATCAACAATGGACAATAATATACAAGAACAAGTAAATAAACGCTAAAGCTAAGTTGAATCACATAGGGCAGTTTTGGCACGGATCACAATAATTAAATATTAACAAATGTAAAGACAGAAATACCTCTAATGAAGGCAGATGTTACAACTTTGAAGAATGCAACCCCAACTAATTCTTGCAGAAGATCAGCTCAGACGGACCAACAGAACGAATAGAGCAAAAATAAAGCGTAGAAGAGTTTTTTCTAAAATGTGAGAGATGCGAAATTGGATCTCAGAAGTGATAGATCGTGAGAATCGTTTCCTCCTTTTTTTTTTGAAATGGAGGCTATGAGGCCTCTATTTATAGGCTATGAAAAACTAGATCTCTCGTTGAAAATATTTAGGGAATCGATTATATGCCTAATTGCACTGGATCTAGGAATCGATTCTTGTGTATGACTTCCTTAAGGTGAGAATTGATTCTTACTTCATTTGACAATGAGTGACAATCGATTCTTGGCTCACAGGAGGGGTAGGAATCGATTTTGACTCAAGTATAAAGTATTGTGAATCGATTCTTTCACTTATGGAGACAATGGGAATCGATTGCATGCTTTCTCATTTATGTTGAAAATCGATTTTGTGTTTATTTTAAAAGATGGTAAATCGATTCTTTCTTTTCTTTTTGACCTGAAAATCGATTTTGCAATGAAGTAACATGACCTGACAATCGATTCTTCCTTTTCATTTTGACCTGAAAATCGATTTTGATGTATGTTTATGCATGGAGAAATCGATTTTATGTTTTCAAAGATGATAAGAATGTTTACGTAAGTATGCATGCATCTTTGAAAAACTTGTGAGTGTGTGAGACTTTGAGATACGAGCTGACCTTCAGAAGAGCTTACACTTTTTCCTAAGACACACCCATACCCTAAGGACTACCCTTATCTATAAGGACTACCCTTTTGACCCTAAAACCCTAATTTCCCCAAAACGGGCATTCTAACCCTAAAATGATTTCAAAAATTTTGGAGCGGTTTCTAGGACCCAAAATGCAATGCATAATTTATTTTTTGTGTGGAAAATTAGGGTTTGGACCTAAGCCGGACAAAATTGGGGTATGACACCTGGGATCAAGGGAGTAGCTTTGAATTATGGACACAAAGGTCTGGTTTATGGGTCAACATATGTCTGTATTGATCTAATGGTCTGAAGAATTTTGATGATGCAATGGCGCATGCAATGATTAGTATCTTGTGGAATGGTGAATGACATGGAATGCTTTTGTGTTGCTTTTGTGGTTTCTTTTCTTTGTTTTCTTTTTGCTTTCTTTGCTTTTTCTATGAAATGTCTGATGCAAAATGTAATGCTCTAGTGTTGAACGACATGCAATGATTTTGTTCTTTTCCTTTTTATGAAGTGCAAACATTAATATGATGCCAATGCAATGAAAAGATTTCTGCTTTTTCTTCTTTACTATTTTCCTCTATGAAATGCAAGTATTAATATGGTGCAACTGACGTGAAACGTTTTTTTTTTCTTTTTGCTATGTGATGAATGCACAAAATGTGAAGATGCAAATGTAATGCTTTGATGCATATGCTATAATGAATTGATTGGAATGCCTAGATGCATGAGGTAAACATTTTTGTGATGATGAGATGCGAGACTTTGGATGCAAGGAATTGAGATGATTATTGACCATTCTGTTGAAAAATTGAATTTGATTCAAACTCCAGTGTTCTCAAGGTTTTTATTTACAAACAACCTCGCTTGTTTTCTCTTTCTTTCCATGATGACTGAATTTTAGATATCACGTAGACAACTCGTGCTCTCTCTTTTGGAGCATTGTCTAGTGAGCATGCATAGGAGTGCAAATGTGAATGAATGAGTCAGTTAACTTGGAATTGGTTTAGGGCATGGACTTTTATGGCAAGTGAAGGAATGACAGACATGGTTATTGCCGAAGCTCATGAGGGATCAAGAGATACAAGATTGCCCCAATTCAGGTCTTTGATGAGTGAATAACTTGCCCCTGTCTGGTGGTGACAACAACTAGGGGTGTAGAAGATGATGAATTGGGAATGCTTCGGCTTTTGAGATGAGAGGTGGAGCAAAAGAGATTTTGTCTCAACCCATAACGTTTGATGTTGCCCCAGTCATAACAAGGACAAAGCTGCCCCAATTAGAATGACAAGGCCTTGTTTAGGATTGTGAGTTGAGAGATTGCCCCAGTGAGGTTTTGTAGGAATGAATGAGGTGAAGGAATGGGAACGCACTTGCCCCACTTTCGAATGACATTTCAAATGGTTTCTTTGAGTGAGGTTGTGAAATATGAATGGGGTGGGGAATGAACAAACCTCCCCAAAGTTGAGTGGAGTGAGAGATGAAGGGAATGCCCCCTAGTACACACTTTTGGTTCTCCTTAAGAACAACTCAAATGCAATGAAAGCTTTGACTTTTTAGTATGAGGAGAGGCTCCACTTGGTGACCACTAGACCTTGTTTTAATGCAACACGGATGCATCTTGGAGTGCAAGTCCTTCTCCTTCTTTACCAACTTTTTTTTTTGAGCGGCTTTCTTTTTTCCGCTTGTTTGTTTTTTTCTTTTTGAGCAAACACGTCGCAAATAGATAAACTTATTTGTCCTAAAATTAAAACTTGAGAAAACGAAGGCAATTAGTCATTGATCGGAATGGACTTTTTAGGGTTGTGATGTGGAGAAGGGGATGATTGAGCTTAATGAAGTGTTTGGGGTTGATGGGGAGGATGGGTCTTATTCGGTGTTGGCCGATGGTCAATGATTTATGAAGGAAATGGTTATTAGGTTTGATGAGGTGTTTGGGGATGGTTGTACCCAATGAGGTGTTTGAAGGTTTTATGAAAGAAGAGATGGTTAAACCCAATGAATTGAGGGCTTTTTTGAAAGGAGAGATAATTGAACCCATTGAATTGAGGGCTTTTTTGGAAGGAGAAGTGATTGAACCCATTGAATTGAGGGCTTTTTGGAAGGGGAGCTCTTATGCTCCATGGCAAAATGTATCGACTCTTAATTTATACTCTCTTTGTCTTCCTTTCTTTGTTTCGGGATTCTCCTTTTAAAACTTTGTTATTCCCCTCCTTTGGTTTCCTTTCCTTTTGACTTGGGTGAAAATGATATACCATCTTTGATGTGGAATTAACCCTCATCTAGAGTGATGGGGATATCTTGGGCTTTTCTTGGCTTAAGATGGGTAACAAAGGGTATTTTTGTGATTTTGAATCTTTGGCTTAAGAGGGGTAGGAAATGGACTTTCTGGGATTTTAGGTTTTTTGAGGGTATGGAGAGATGGCCAAACTTCATTTCAGATCCCGATTGTTTATCTCTGTAAGACATAACTTTAGGACAATAATTTATCTATCTTCATGTGCATGCTCTCTTCTTTTTTTTTTACCCTAATTTTTGCCTGGACCGCTCTTTGCGAGTTTTCAATCCACCGGGCGCTCTTTTTTGCCTAGGCCGCCCTTTGCGGGTTTTCAACCTAGCGAGCTTATTTTATCTTTTTTATTTATTATATATTTTTTAAAAAGACTTGCACTAAAGGAATATGATACTGACAAGGAAAATTAGTGATCACAGAATTGCCCCAGCATGGAGGGCTTAAAGTGTTAGTGAGAATGAACCAAAAAGTCAAGTATGCACTAATAGGAGAGAATATGCGCTTTATGGGTGGACGGGGCGGGATTAGACTTGAATGGGGAATGATGGTAAATGAAGGAAATTGACTGACTCAAACAAGAGAAACTGAACGTGGCATGCATGCTTATTAGAAGAACGCTTCACAGAGAGTTAACATTGGTTAAAACATGATATAAAACTTTTTGATGAACTGTTTCAGTCTTTTATCATGGAATGGATGAGATGTAATGTCTTTTTTGAAGGAAATACAAATGAGCTATTGATGTGAAAAACTGAGTGCCTTGGAACACCTTGAGTTTGCAGATGAGTGAGGGTAAACTTTTCCAAAAAGGAAAGATTACTTTGCAAGAACATCTCGTCTCCCATCACAACATTTTTGTTGTACGCAATGCATGGATGAAAACATTATGATGTATACATGATGAAAATGAAATGCGTGAAAGCATATTCACTTGAAAAGTGTGATTATTCTAAAAGTTTTTTTCTTTTCGATGCTTTCTTTTTATGCAAGACGAAATATGAAATGCCAATGCATCTTTGGATGATGAATGATGCAAGAATGATGCTTCTTTTCAAAATGATTTTTATAGAGGCAAGACAAGATATGAAATGCCGATGCCCCCTTCTTCTTTCGAATGATGAAAGATGCAGGAATGATGCTTTTTCTAAATGATGATTTTTTAGAGGCAAGACAAGGTATGAAATGTCAATGCCCCTTCCTTTTTGAAAGATGCATGTATGGAGGAATGATGTATTTGAACTAAAGTGATGAGGTTAATGAAATGATGCATGAACGCTACATTTTGAATAAATTTGATGATGACTTTTGTTCATGATTATGAATGAGATGCTTTCTTGTTTTCATTTTTTGTGCAATGAAATGCATGATACTCACAATGATTTTTTTTTTTTAAAAATGCGTGGGAAGACATGATTTTTATTGAATGCATGCAAGATGAGAGGTTAATGTATTATTTTTCATGATGTGTGAAAAAGGACAACAATAATGCATGAGACGCGCTTCTAATAAGACACGATTTTTGGATTTTTTCGAGAAAATTAGGGAAAAGAAAGCCTTAGTGAATGGAAACGCTCACGTGCGGAGAATGCGCTCCTGACAAACCTAAATGAGATAGAGAAAAATGCATGTATGAATTTTATCAAGTTTTTGTTTTATGTAATGCAAATGATGTCTTTATATGAAAATGACGGTGATAATGCGACTTGACATGCATGTGAAAAAATAAGATGAAAACATTTTCTCGGGTTTGGTGACTGAAATTTTGGGAACGTCACCTCATGTAGCCCGGTACCAGAAAAGACTATGATGATTTTTTGAAAGTTTTGCTTTTTGCCCCTTTTTTTTTGAAAATTTTGTTTTAGGTAATGCAAGGATGTATGCAAATGACGATGTGAGGCAACCAATTGTCGTTGCTCTGAGTAACTTGCATGAAACATTGAGTGAATCCTGACTCAATACTTCACGCAATATACTGAAATGCTTCGACATTTGGTTAACTCAAACTTATTCTCTTATTTGAAAACAAACCTCACTTGATAGGGTCAAAGTGCCCCGATATCGTAGAGTAACATCTCAAATTTGTAGTGCACAAACAAATTTGAGATATTACCCTTCGTCATCCGAAGGCGCACTTTTACTCATTGAGCTTTTACATGAAGAGCTTTTCTATTTTTTCTTTGTTTAGAGAAGATGCATGCATTGGAAACTTTTCATTTTTTTTCATTTCTAGTTTTGGAACATGATTTTGAAAATTATTTGGAGATGCAAATGATCTATTATAAAAAAGGTTTTAGAAAGGATGTGCTTGACGGGGTATGACCCGCTCCTACGTATCCCCTTTGTAATGAGGAATCAAAGCTTACGTAGTTCTACTGGGTCTTTTTTTTTTGAAATAATGCTTATGCGTGAATGCCATGTTTTGGATGAACTTGGCGAGGAGCTTTTTCCTCTTTTTTGGTTATAAACGAAATGCTTAAGCTATGAAGATGATAATTGTTTTTTTCAATTTTATGCAATGAAATGAAATGCAAGATGAATAATTTTTCCAAAATTGGAACTTTATTTAATGCAAATGACGCAATGATGTAATGATGCAATGATGCAGGATGCAAGATACTTCTTTTTTTTGAGGTTTCTGCATAAGGAGGGTATTCACAGGCGGAATTTAGAAAACTTTCACAATATATGCCACCTCATATAGGTGTTTAAGGGAAAATCATATCCTTTTTTTTTATTTTTGAAAATCTTTGAGGGAAAAATTAACTGGACGAAATGCAACAATGCAGCACACAATTTGGGAAGCCCTTGTGACCTAATAGGGGGTAGAACCTATGATCTAAGGCACTTTGGGGATAATCTTCTCATGTAGCTCTATTCACACCCTCACAAAGGCCATCAGAGCCACAGTCCCTCTCATGAAAATCCCCGTAAATGCAGCAAACTGCTAGATACGAAGCATCATAAAAGAGCACAACTCTGATTGAAACTTTCGCGAGTAGCCAAACGGACAAAGGTCCTGATGGGCTCCCAGTACTCGAATCCACTCATCCTATGGTATCCTACTAGACCTGGGTTATGGTCTCTTTCTCTAATCATATAGCCTCAAGGTACAAGTGTGTGTGTGCGAAGGGCATTTCCTTAAAAAACTACCCCACCTGCAAATGAAAATCCAGAACAGTCCAGACAATAGAAAGCAATAACATGTCGTCTACCCTAGGGTTCAATACCAATCAAATACAACTAATCTAGGGTGCCGACAACAATGCACTAATCTAGGGAGCCGACAACAATAGAAGTAACTATCTATTATTTTAAACAAGAGCAAACATAGAAGAAGAATGCATATGGATGCAACATGCTTATGAAAAAGAGGAAGAATAAAGGCAAAGCAAGATGTTCAAATCAATCCCACAAACCAACACACTTAATTAATTAGGCTTGACCCACTTTTGAAAAAAATGTTTTTTTAGTCCCCGGTGAAGTCGCCAGCTGTTGCGCCTGAAAAAGTCCCCGAGGGAGAACCTTCCTCGTTCACAACTTTTCCTAAGACAATGAAGCCGCCACCAATATTTATTAAGGAAAATATTAGGAAAACATTTTTGGGAAAGCGATTGGTCTTGCGAGACTAGAGAATAGGGTTCGGGGGTCGGTTACGTGCAGGGAAGGTGTTAGCACCCACACGTCCTCTCTACTGAGAGGGAACCTTTAATTAAATGTGTGGTTTTAGTGTGTTGACTTGAAAATACTTAATTTGGCCTCTCTACTTCTAATTGAAAAATTCTTAATGAAAATCTTTATTTATTATGAAAAAAAGGGGGGAAAATGGGTTTTTAGGAAAAAAACGCTTGACGGGACAAGGCCCGCTCCTACGTATCCCCCGGTGCGATGGAGAACTCAAAGCTACGTAGTTCTTCTTTTTCCTGAAAAGGTTTTTGTCTTTTATCTTTTTAGTGAGTTTTCGAAATAGGACGAGCATTTAGTGAATGATTAAACTAACCAAGGTTATGGGTAATCACCGCTAAGTACTCTTGAAAATGAGAGTCACTACCGCCAGTCAGACGAACAAAGGCTCTGAGTGACTATTAGTAGCGACTCGTTTTTATTTGTTCTTTAGAAAGGGGTTTTCGAAAGAGATTGATTGGCACGAATGATCAAACTAACAACAGTTATGGGTGATCATCGCTTGTTGTTCTTTTGGGAAAAAGACATCGCCACCAATGGCTAGACGAACAAAGGTTCTGATTAACCACTAGCGACGATGATCTTGGTTTTTGTTCAGGGTTTAGAAAGGAAAAGGTTTTTGTTCTGAAAATGATCTTGGTTTGCAAAAGTGATTCTTTTTTGTTACGAAAATAACTCTTTTCTTTTTGTTATGCAAACGCTAATTTTTATGGTTGCGCTTGACGAGAATGTGACTCACTCCTACGTATCCCCAATGGGAATCAAAGCGACGTAGTTCTAGCGAGCCTTGAAAATGAAAATCTTTTTGATGATGTTTTGGAAAATGAAGAGCGTTCATAATGATCAAACTAACAAAGGTTATGGGTGATCATTACTAACACTTGCCGTGATTTTTGATGCTTGGGAAAATATCTTTTGAAATTGAAAGCATTCATGATAATCAAACTAACAAAGGTTATGGGTGATTATCACTAGCACTCCATTGTTAATAATCATGCAAGCAGAGGCTTCGCAAGACTACTAACAAAGTTTTTCTGATTTTGAAGAGTTTTCGCAATTTGATTAATTTTTGTTCGGGGAAACATTTATCCATCATTTGGAAAAAAAAAGGGGTTTGTGAAAAAAAATAAGTTCGCTTAGGGAAAAGAAACGAAATTTAAAAAAAGAGAAACAGGGGGTGAAATAGTAAAATGGGGGGTGCAAGTGGTAGGAGGGCTGTATTATTAAAATTGGGGTGTAAACAGTAGCCCATTTCTTATTTTAGTGGGCTGGTCCGTTTCAAAATCGTGGGCTTCAGAGGGGGGCGCGCGGAGTAAGATGCAGGGGGTGTAAATAGAGATCTGAAAATTAGAAAAAACGTGAAAAGACGAAAATGCCCCTGTGTCATACTATAAAAGCCTAAGTCTAAAAATGGAAACCCTAATTCCTCTTCACTTCCACGGCGCCCCCACCCCCCCAAATAGCCAAACCCCAAAAAAATTTCCTCTATCCTTGCTGCGCCGTAACTCCCCCTCTCTCACCCTAAAAAAAAATTCTCTTTCTCTCCTTGCTCCGCCCCTCGCCTCCCTCTCTCTCCCTACGCCGTTTTTCTCTCTTCTCCGAACCACCGCCGCCGTAACTCTCCTCTCCCCTCACCCACTCCGATCTTTCTCCCCTTCTTGGATCTAGTTTCCGTTGGTGGTGGTTGTTCGGGGAGAAGGGATGAGGGTGGTCACGGTTGGATGGGGTGTTTCGATGGGTTACGAAGAGGAGGGTGGTGGTTGACGGTGAGGCCGTGGTGTTTTTTGGTAGACGGTGGTGTGTCCTTGGACAGTGGTGGTAGACGCGGCGGTTGTGGGGAGTGGCGTTGGTGGTAGCTGGCCGCGGTAGTGGGTTGATTTGGTGGCTGACTGTGGTTCGTTGGCTGTTTGGAGGTGATGGGGTGGTGATGGGGCGGTGAGATGGTGTCGTTGGTGGAGGAAGGTTCGGCCGTACAAAAGGGGGGTGGCTTACGGTGATGAGGGTGGCTGAGAGGGTTCGGTTTGGTGGTTTTTGCGAAGGTTTTGGCTGTGGTGGTGCGAAGCTGTGGGTGACCATGTGTAGTTCGGTGGTGACGGCGAGCGGAGGGGGTCACGGTGAGAGAGCTTCGTGGTGGTGACAGCTCCGGTGAGAAGAGGCGGACGTAGACGACGGCGACGATGGCAGTGTTTCGCCGGAGGTTCTTTTCTTATCATATCCTTATCTCTATTTTGATTTTTTCTCTTAAAACTTAAGCCTATTTCACTAACAGAGTCCCTTCTTTTTGTTAATTCGGTACTGGTTTTGCTTATACCTTTTATTTATTATTTTTTTCTTTTTTAAAACTTAAACTCTACACTGCCATCAGATTAGTTACAACTCTTATACTGGCCAAACTGAAATATCGTGTAGCGTATGAATGTCATAAAAGAGAAATTATTAAGCAACCAACCTAAACTCCAGCCTCTGATAGGTCTTCTTTGGTTTGTTCTGTTGCTACTGAACCTATGCTACTGCTTTGCTTCTGGTTTTGCTGTTTGCTGCCTTGCTTCTTTGTTTCAGAAACTCTGACCTTTTCGTTGACTAGGGTTTCTCTGATTTTTCTCTAAATTCTTGTGTGTATTGTTACTGTTTATGCTCCCCACTTTCTGTGTTGTTCTTCATTTGTATTTATAGGCCAAAATTGTGGTGTAGGTGTGGATGCTAATGCAGGGGATCAAAGCTCATAGGAGACCAAGCTGTTGCTGCTGCAGTGGAGCAGCAAAGGAGCAGCATAGGGTGGGCTGACATGCTCTTGCCCAAACCATCAAAGAGCCAAGGGACAAGGAGAAGGCAACCTCAGCCTCATTCTCCAAATGGGCAGTCGCTGCTGCCTTGTTTTTTTTTTGTTTCAGAAATGTATTTTTTGGTTGTTTTTTTTTGTTCATGTAAATAAAAAGAGCTGACTTTTCTCCTTTTTTGTACTATTCTGCTTTTTAATTTTTTTTGGTTTGTATATGTAACAAAATCAAAAAGGGGACAGCTAATAAAAAAACTGACTTTATTTTACTATTGTTATTATTTTTTAATAATTCTTGAAAGAAGCGGTAAAAACAACATGAACCGACGCAATCACTCGCGCCCGACTCGCGACCAACACGTGCTCGCATTAAGGCTATGAACGCATAACTGACTTAATGCGCACACGCGTAAGTTATTAAAACCAATCTCATCTTATCCCCACGTTTCTAAAAACGCGGTAAAATAAACATGTACCGACACAACCGCTCACACGCGCGCTCGCCTTATTTATTATTTTTTGGACTCTTTTTTGAAAGCAACGAGCGCCAAACAAAATCGCTGTACGAGAGTGCCAAATACACCCGCATTTAGAACAATATGCGAAGCGATAAAATTTGGGACTTTTCAATTAGTCGGACAAAATTGGGGTATGACACTAACACGTCGACACTACTAATTTCAGAAACTATAGGACATACCAACACTGATATATAATATTTGTTAATTATAATTAAATACATTAAATAAAATATAAACATTATGCATAAAAGATCTAAATTGAACAATTTATTTCTAAACAAAAAAGTTCTTAAACAAAATATAATAGTTTTTCACATTTTTTCTCCATCTACTATACTGAAAAGTTAAGAATAATGTAATCAAATTTAGTTTTCTCAACCCCTTCATTCATCATCACTACTTCAACATATCGTTAACCTATGTAGAAGTGTCTCAAAAATGTTCAATGAGTATCTAAGATGTGTCAAAGTAAAGAAAAGAAAAGTGTTTTTTGGGACACATGTCTGAGTTGTTGGACACGTGTCGTAGAGTGTCGAACACTAACGTGTGTCGGACACCGTGACACGCCTAGTCTCAGAGGTGTCCATGCTTTAGAGAGTCCACCAGCCTCCTTTGGTCATCTATAATGGAGCTCTCCTCAGTTGGGGACTTACGTGGGTTTCACGTGTACACATTACTCAGTTTTACTTTTTTGACTTGAATAAGCACCCAACCCCTCTAACCCAGCACCTCCAATAAGTGGCACGTAGTGTTGGAAATTCAAGTGTGAGTGGTTAGTCCCACATCAGCTATGAATGAGCTATATGAAGGACATATAAGAGAGGGGACTCATATACCTAACACCTTAAGGTTTTGGGTGGAGATCCAAGTCTCTTGGTGGTCTGTTTCATTGGTTAGCTCATTGTTGCTCCCGGTGCTCCCCAACAAGTGGTATCGGAGCCATGGTTCGGTTTGGTGGGGGAGCGGGTAGTGGATCCTGGTTTAAATTATTAATTGTATAAAAACAAATTGTTATAATAAAAATATTTTTTAAAAATTAAAAATCTCATGTGGCAATCCAGCGTGGCTTGCCACATCAGTTAAGTGAGGACCACTTCAGCAAATTGTTTGACCAAAGTGGAGAGGGACCTTGATTTTTGAAATTGGGAAAATAGGGGGACTAAATTCGTGGAAAAAAAAATTGGAGGACTAAAATCCTGAGTTGGTAATAATAGGGGGACCAAAACTGTAATTAAGCCTATTTTAAATCCTTACCTTTTTAAAATATACATACCAGTAAAAATCTCCTTATAAAATATTATAATTAATCAAAATATAATTTCTTCATCTACCTATTTAAAATTACTAAAACAATATTTTATGAGGCAGGCCAATGAAAATGTTAAGAAATGAAAGGTAATGTATATATTATTATGAGTTGTGCTATTTTATTATTTTTAGTGAATATAAAACTATCTTAATCAAATTTATATAATCATTTTCATATTATTATGAAATAACAAACGCTTACAAGTAGTAATATCCTTATTTATAATCACTATCTTATTATCAAATAACATTATCAAATAACATTCACTTACAAATAGAAATATTTGTATCTATAAAAAACATATAAAACTATTTACTCATTAATGCTTTTGTCAAGTTTAATTTATATAAAAATATAATTTTTTTAAAAAAATTTGTTTCTGCACACTTATATTTTCAACAACTATTTAATAAAAAAATTAAAAGTCCCCGTGCTTCGTAGGACGGTTGCTAAGGCTAGTTAGATTTAGAGGTCATGTAATGATACTAATGCTCCCACATATGGAGTGATGGTCATGGAATTTAATATTAATATTAGGGTTAAAGGTATGTTTCGTCCCTGCAAATATCACAATAATCCAGTTTCGTCCCTGTAAAAAAAAAGTTTTAAAACAGCCATTGCAATTACCAAACACTTCTAGTTTCGTCCCTGCTGTTAACTTTCCATCCAAAAAACTAACAGTTGCCACGTCATCAACCCTTGCCCAAAAAAAAGTTTTAAAACAACCCTTGCAATTACCAAACGCTTCTAGTTTCGTCCCTGCTATTAACTATTCATCATCTTCAACCTCTTGATTGTCTTCTTCAAACCCAAATCCCATCAAATCTCCTTATTTCCTTACACAAAATCTCATTCTCACCACAAACACCAAATAATGACACAAAATCTCATTCTCACAACAGGTTGGTGTTTGTGGTGAGAATGAGATTTGGTGTTTGTGGTGATTGCCAAATGAGATATATCTAGCGACATAAATATCCTAGTCCAAAGCGCAAAGGACCCTAGACACATGAATGTGTTGTTAAAAGTTAATAAGTATGTATTGATCTAGTAGCTCCTGCTTGTACACTTTTAAGAATGACTATGTTGTTAATCGTTAGAAATTATATTGTTAGGGGGTATGAGAAAGACCTATTGAGATTTTATATCCCATCAAGTTTGTGAATGTTTTAGATGTGAAATTCATGTTCTCATTAAAAAAAAGATGTGAAATTGATGTTGGACGCTTGAGAAAGGTCATCATATAGAGACCAAACTCAGTCTAGCTTTTCAATAATGTATTAATTGAAAGATTATGATTCACTATATTGTAATGTTAACATTTGTAATTTGTAATATTGTTATTATAATATTATGATCCACTTTACTGCCCACCCATATTCACAATAATCTTGATTCTTCTGGTGCTGAGTGTCATTCCTTCAGTTTTATCAGAGAAATTCCTAGACCTAGTTTATGAGATAGAAGACTTTATCATTCATTTGTTCGTTCCGTTGTAGAGATATCTAGAATGGAAATCATTATGGTTAATTAGCTCTAGAACTTGATTATCTTAATTTGATTCCGCCTAAGCAAGTATTTGGTGTAAGCTTATTTGGAATGCAACTATTTCCTATCTCTAGATTTCAACACATTCTTTTGGAAATGGATTCATAAAACATCCCATATGATGACATTCTAATTTATGGAAGATCTATCATCATTTATGTTTGCAAACTATGGTGAATCATCTGCACACATCATTCTCCATTGCAATTATGTTGCTTACCTTTGGAATTGGTTTCATCAAACCTTTTAACTATTCCATTGATTTATCTAGTTCCCAAACTATTTCTCAGTTTGTAATAATGGGCATATATAGTTATCAATTCAATGATATTATTATGCTAGGTTCCATTGATTATTTATAAATATTGGGCTCTATGCTATTTAAATGATATTGAGGCATAACAAGTTAACTCATAAGTAAATATATAAATATTATAATAATATCTTTGTTGCTTTCATTATAATGTTATATATATATATATATATTGACTCAATATAAAATGTCATTATGTAATGATCCAATTAGCAAAAACAAGTCTAATCAGCAAGTGGAGGATATTAGTTTGTAAAAAGGGGGGTGTGTGTAGTAAAAAAAGGAGATATATATAGGATGTAAGTGATGGGAATAGGGTATGGAATATGTGATGTCACTTCTGAATTCTCCCCTGACTCTCTTCTCTTTGATTGTAACTCTTGTTCTTCTTCCTTGTGCATTTCTGCACTTCCATTATTGTTAATTTTGTATTTCAGTTCTATTGATAATTAGATCCATTACATTGGTGCTTTCATTGTCACCATGGCAGAGCAAACAGCTATGGATCGACTTGATGCCCTCGTGGAAGCGTTACGTGACGAAAACAACTTCTCACCGTTGAGCTCTCACCAGGGTGTTGCGAATTCAGATATAGAGACCGAACTATTAGAGACGATACTAGCGGTTCTGTCCGATATCAGGTCCGAATTCAAGTCTTCCATGTCTTCCATGTCTTCCGTGGCTGACTCATGTAGAGAAGTGAAACGAGATATCGCAAAATCTGCACAAGAGATACAGCAGTCATATACAAGAATTCTTGATCTGTTGCAAGAAGAAATTGACGCATCGGAATCGTTGGATGTTGATGATTCAGAATCGGACACGAAAGAGATTGATGCTTTGGAATCAACAAATGTTGCGTTTCCGGTTTCAGGCGAAATTCTTCCTCACAGGGAGCCAATCGAGGAATGCTCAGAATTAATACACGGCAATCTTGAGTTGCTGCACATTGCTTCGCTGACACAGGACGTGCTACTTCCCCTTCCGAAACAGGATATGCTTCGAAGACGAAGCGGAAAAGAAATTGTCGCGACAACGCCGAATCGGATTTCGAACAGTGTGTTCAATCCACTGATGCTGCGAAAGTCAACGAAATCAAAGTTACCGATGTCATCAACCGTGCTAAAGCCATGGCGCTTCGACGTTTCACCCTCATTACCTCCAGAACCACCAGATTCCAGTCACAGAGCTATGATGAGTGAGTTACATTTTCCTTACTGTTGCAATGCAACACATGGTCTTCCTTTTCAGATTGTTGAACGACAGGTGTTCGATAAAATAGATAACGTGACTTTAGGTGCTTCAAACTCTGAATTCGTACAGAACAATTGTTTTGCGCGTACACCATTCACAATGCTTCCTGTAACAGGTTTTTGCCACCAAGATGCCTTGCCTTTAGTCACTATTTCATTAACATTACAGATTATTGATGTGGTATATGGTGCTTTGGGAAGGAGTCATTTCTATGTTTGTAGTGAGACCTCCAGCAACAATTCAATTGAATTAAATGTTGATGTTTTAGACACACAGTCTCTAGTCATATATGATGCAAACGTGAATCTGATGTCAATTTGCCTCAAGATATATAGTTTTAGATTTAATCTTCACAACTCAGGGAGGACAAGAGCTTTACACATTAAGGAGATTGTGGAAAGACAACCAAATTTGAAAGTCTTTTTGCTTTTAGTTCTGCTGGATACCCCCATGATCTTTGGAGCTGGTGTTCTAGCTATAACACTATTAGTGATGGCTTCCACAAGTGGTGTTCAAGGTGAAATTCAGGGAAGTTTACTGAGGATGTCTATAACTATTCTTGAAATAGTTGATTCCAAATCATCTTTTGTCATACACCATACTAAAGTTGTTGACAGCTTACTTGTCAAACTGTGTGTGGCTTCAATAGCTATCTGCTTGCCATTTTGGTACATGATGGCACATGATACAAATTTATCAGTAATGGCAAATTACAGTTACTATGCACAAGCTAATATTTCGGAGTTGTCTAATAATATGAGGCACATTGTTTATGAACTTGCTCAAGTACACTCCATTGAGATTGAGATGCTTATTGGGATCCAAAATCAAGGATCTGATTTGTTACTGTGTGAGTTCTACTGCTATAGGAGTGCAGGGTGGGCTGCTACAGTTTTGAAAGTGCTCTATGTAGCTACAATAAATATCACATATTCTGGAATTTCAATTGTTACAAAAAAAATGACAAGTCTGTCACATTACTTGATGCCATTTCCTGACTTCTTTGGGAAACCTTGTGAATGGAAAAAGATTATTTTGCTTGGACAAAATATTGGTGGACCATATGCTGTGAGACCATTTCCTCTTAAGGTTTTTGAGGTGGTTGCAGTAGCACTTGGTTTATTGAAGTCAGTGTCAGTTGCACAAGTTTGGGAAGACATGGAGAAGTCCACTATCTTACAAGTGATTGATGCACGAGAAAACATGGGAGCTCTTTGGCTCAATGATATTCAACTATTATTTGCTATCCTTTCTTCTTGCTTGACATCACATTATATGATACACAAAATCGTTGAGAGGCAGTACATATTGAATGCTGATGCAATATGCAATCTGACTATGTTCCAACATGATCCTAGCGGCTGCCGACTGGTTGCATGTAACATTAGATTGCAATCTGCTTTTGTCATCAAACACAATGTTATTGCTACTGCAAATTGGTTAGGTACCTTCAAGAATTCTCATTACATTTCCCAACCAATGGAAGGAGGCGATATGGTTCTTATCCAACAGGTTGTAGATGCTCAGTTGAAACAATTCTATTATGCATCTCACCATGTGGGGATCAAGCAACAAACCATCTTACCTTCTATTATGCATCTCACCATGTGGGGATCAAGCAACAAACCATCTTACCAACTGACTGCAAGAATTGGGCTCGAGGTGATGCTGGCTGTTTTACACTTACAAAGGAGTCCTTACAATTTAAGCAATGGGATCCAGGAAGATGTTCTCTAGTCTATTGGATAGTTACACTTCAGCTGGAGGCTACTTGGAAAGAGGCTATTATCAACCAAAAGCATCGTCCTAACTCCAACCTTGAGGACAAGGTTGATTTTAATGGGGGCGGTAATGTAATGATCCAATTAGCAAAAACAAGTCTAATTAGCAAGTGGAGGATATTAGTTTGTAAAAAGGGGGGTGTGTGTAGTAAAAAAAGGAGATATATATAGGATGTAAGTGATGGGAATAGGGTATGGAATATGTGATGTCACTTCTGAATTCTCCCCTGACTCTCTTCTCTTTGATTGTAACTCTTGTTCTTCTTCCTTGTGCATTTCTGCACTTCCATTATTGTTAATTTTGTATTTCAGTTCTATTGATAATTAGATCCATTACACATTATTTGGTGTTTGTGGTGAGAATGAGATTTTGTGTAAGGAAATAAGGAGATTTGATGGGATTTGGGTTTGAAGAAGACAATCAAGAGGTTGAAGATGATGAATAGTTAATAGCAGGGACGAAACTAGAAGCGTTTGGTAATTGCAAGGGTTGTTTTAAAACTTTTTTTTGGGCAAGGGTTGATGACGTGGCAACTGTTAGTTTTTTGGATGGAAAGTTAACAGCAGGGACGAAACTAGAAGCGTTTGGTAATTGCAAGGGCTGTTTTAAAACTTTTTTTTTTACAGGGACGAAACTGGATTATTGTGATATTTGCAGGGACGAAACATACCTTTAACCCTTAATATTATCTTTTGTTGCAAAGTTACTATCCATTAAAATGTGAAGGGACTTGGATCCACTACAGTCGGTTTTGACCGCATTGACTCCGATTACCACAATCCCAAACCATTGGATTTTCTAACTTACTGGTTCTCATGAATGTCAAAACAAATGCAAGCAAGCCTTCATGCAACATTACCAATACATTATTAGAAGATCGTGTAACATTAGTCTTCTTCTAAAATAATCACAGTCGCATCATTTCACTCACCAGTCACCACCAGAATTGCGACCAAATACAACTCAATTATGTTAACGGCTGTTTTTTTTAGATGTTCATTACAACTTATGTTGTCCCAAAAAAAACATCATCCCTTTGGAATTTTGCAAATAATTAACTGCCAACTACGAGAGAAAAACAAAAACATCGACACAAAACATGTTATTAGTCAAAGGATGCTGAAGTTTGAACTTTGCACCGACTATGCTATTTATTAGTCGCATCATTTCACTCACCAGTCACCACCAGAATTGCGACCAGATACAACTCAATTATGTTAACGGCTGTTTTTTTTAGATGTTCATTACAACTTATGTTGTCCCAAAAAAAACATCATCCCTTTGGAATTTTGCAAATAATTAACTGCCAACTACGAGAGAAAAACAAAAACATCGACACAAAACATGTTATTAGTCAAAGGATGCTGAAGTTTGAACTTTGCACCGACTATGCTATTTATTAGTCGCATCATTTCACTCACCAGTCACCACCAGAATTGCGACCAGATACAACTCAATTATGTTAACGGCTGTTTTTTTTAGATGTTCATTACAACTTATGTTGTCCCAAAAAAAACATCATCCCTTTGGAATTTTGCAAATAATTAACTGCCAACTACGAGAGAAAAACAAAAACATCGACACAAAACATGTTATTAGTCAAAGGATGCTGAAGTTTGAACTTTGCACCGACTATGCTATTTTGAAGTTTCAAAGAAAATAGCATAATATAACTGCCCACTATAAGTCACCAAACTGCACAAACAAGTTGCAACCGAGAGAATCAAAATATTCGCCGTTGCCGGGGATCGAACCCGGGTCACCCGCGTGACAGGCGGGAATACTTACCACTATACTACAACGACTTCCTTGATTTAAATGACTCATCAATCTTTATCCCATCAACCATAGTTATTTAAGTTCTCACATCATCCCGTGGCTAACGGAACTGCAAGAGTGCAAGATACAAAACTCATTTTCAAATCAAAAGCTTCCTCATCCTTAAATAAATCTACAAAAATTAGCTAGCGGCTAGGTCTTAGATTTATTTGGTGTTGACATCTTTTTTTTCTTCTTAATTCATCGCAGTTGAGTGAATGTGGAAGAATGGATGAAAAGTAGATTAGGATTTTTTTACTCAAAGATTAGATTGTGAATTTTAAAGACATAAAATTAGGTAAAAACGTAACAATGAAGGACTAAAATCATAATGAATTTTGTAGAGGCTAAAATTTGAAAATTTTATAGGATAAAAAACAGAATAAAAATGACACAGATAACACTTACAGAGTCATTTATTTTCACTTAACGAATTACAATTAAAATCAAAGACTAGATGTGATGAAAAATTAACAAAACGACCAAAAGTGTGTAAAAAATCTAGGCTTAAAAGTATGTTTCGTCCCTGCAAATATCTCAAAAATCCAGTTTCGTCCATGCAAAAAAAAAAATTTAAAAAATTCTTGCAAATACCAAACGCTTCTAGTTTGGTCCATGTTGTTTGTTTTTGGATAAAAACGTTAGTGAATGGTGACGTGGCTGCCAATAGGGATGCCAACTTGGAAAAAAAGGGCTTATATCATTATCTCTTTCGTTCCTCTTTCTCTAAAACATTGTTCTTCGTTCTTCTCTCTTCTTCTTCCATACTCTCTCTTCGTTCTTCCTTTCGTTCATGTTTCTTCTCCAATGGCAACAAGCAGCAACGCATCTTCGAATGCTACTTCAACGCAAGGGCGGCTCCCTGTTTGTGGATGTGGAGATGTTATGCGATTATGGATCTCAAATATACCTGAAAACCCACAAAGGAGATACTGGAAGTGTGTTAATTGGAGGGGGGGGGGGTAAGTAAGATTTAGGGTTTTTTTTTCCTTCTCTTTCAGTTTATTTCATGCTTATGTTGGTAACAAGAATGTCTTCCCTTTTTTATTCTAAATCAAAGCTTTTTTCTGGGATTGTGTGCAGATTAGAGCAACAAGCTGCAAGTTGGATGTCTGGGATGATCGACTAGATGTTGAGAGAATGCCCATGATGACAGTGAAAGCTTCATAGTCAATTTCAGAAAACCCTAAACATGTAGAGGCAGCAACAACATTATGTCAATGCAAATGTGGTGACATATTTAAGGATTGAGAGTCAAAGAAAATTTTGAAACTGAAGTTGAAGTTGTTAGATGAGAGGAAGAAGATGAAGTGGATGCAAGGAATTGTAATTTTAGTCATTGTGCATGTAGCATATCATAAAGATGGGTTGGTTTAGGAGGGATGTTAGTTACCAATCCAATTATGTTTAGGAAGTTGTTTATGTGCTTGTCAAAAAAAATGAAGTTGTTTATGTTATGCAAAACATGTATATTTGTAAGCCTGCTCCTTATCTATCAATGAAGTTGTTTATGTTCTTGTCAAAAAAATGAAGTTGTTTATTTACCAATTCAGTTTCAACAGTTCTATTTACCAATTCAATGAAATTGCTATTTGCTGCATAATGGGAACCTGTTACACACCAATTGGAACAATTGCTGCATAATGCACTAATTAGGGGGTATGGGAACCTGATACACACCAAATATGCCAAACATTGGAACCTGGTTTGAATTTATAAGTCATGATACTTCATAAAACATAAATCCACACCATACATAACAACTAAAAACATGGTAATTAGTTTGACCATTTACTGTCATTCCAAGGGCCAAAAAACCACATTTGCTCTTTCATTCAACCCTCACCCTCTCCTTGTCGTTTTTTACAAACTTTATCTCTTTACTATTTAAAATTGACCACTCTCTAATTGCATCTTTAAATTCAACAAGACTAGTAAATTCCGACCCAACTTTAAACTTATAAATTTTGTCAAGTTCAGCAGGCCTAAACCTGTTATAGTTTGGACATGACCTTCCCTCTTTGTCTTCTTCATCTGGGTCACTGCTATCCAACTCCTCAGAAATGTAGTCATCAGCTGGGTTAACCACCTTCTCTACTGGTGCACTAGAGCTTGCACCACCACCTCTTTTGTTTGGTGTTCTGTTTGCCCTCTTCTTCACTCTTTAAGGGGTACCATTGATCACAATTCTTGACCCACCAGGGGATAAAATTGGTGGTGATGGAGCTCTAGGTGGTGTATGTGCTTCTTCATCACTTTGAGCATCAAACCCATCATCTTTGCCATGTGTTTGCCCCTCCTCACTGTCATCCAAATTAATACCCTTAAGTTCATCATCACTCTCTTCATCATTGCCATCCTCCACCGTGTAACGTAGTGTGTAGCTAACGATTGTTAAGTCCATAAATAACCTTGACTTTCCGACCTCCACCATCGGTCAAAGGTGTAGCACTAATCTTGAAGGGACACTGACACCTCCTTTAAGAAGTTACCATTAAACGTCAGTCCCTTGTCCATCGTATTTTCCACCTTTCTCACAACTCCTTCTTTTCCCGGTTTTTGTATTTGATCTAGTGATTAGAACCACTACTACACTAACTTTCCCAACCTCTCTAGCCTAGTGCAATAGATCTTCACCTATGAAGCCCCGATACTTCAAAAATGGAGACGTACCCGTGTCAGATATGTATCCGATACCGACACACACCCGATACTTCCCGATACGTCCCCAAAGAGTATCCAATAATTTTTTAATTTTTTTAAAAAAATATTTGACTCGATACTTTTCAGATACATCTTTGATACTTCTTACCAACTAAGGATACTTCTCAGATACTTTTTCGATACCTCTTACCAACTAAGCACATGATTGTCACTCATATATGATACACTTTAATACCTCAATACGTAAAATACAAAATTATATGTTTTTTCGTAATACAATAATAGAAGAAATAATACATTGTGATATGAGTGGGATAAATATACGTAACTATCTCTACTTGATAAGATCACAAGTATTTATTTCTACAGTGTGATGAATATATATTGACTAATGATATGCTTATGTTTTATTGAGCAACTACGTACTAATATGAATATCTTTGTCTATAAAAAGTCATCTATTTCTGCCACTGACTATTCGTATTATACGATTTCGGGTGGTCTCAGTTACTTGTCCACCCTTACTTTTTATGACTAGTCACTCATACATAGGTGTGTCGGTTGTCCTCTTCCTTTCATCCATATATTTTTGTGTGATTTTTTTATCAATTTGGGCTGTTTTTTTTTTCATATCCATAAAATGCAATATTTCAGTTTTTCACCTTTGTTTTTTTCTATTTGTGTTTCTATTCTATTTTATTTTTTCTGTTATGTTTTTTTATATTTAAATTTTAATTTAATTTTTTATTAAAGTATCCCAGCCGTGTCGTATCTTGATTTTCAAAATTTTCCCGTATCCCCGTATCTGTATCGTGTCGTATCCCGTATCGTATCCGGTATCCAGGCTTCATAGATCTTCACGCGTAGCAAATATATAAAATATGGAAAAATAGATGTTATGGTAACAAATACTCTTATAAAAATGAATAATTACTTAATTAAATAAATAAATCAATAATTAAAAAATATTTTATGATAAGAAATGTTTTTTTTTAAATTTAAAATTACCTCTATTGTGGTGAACGTGCCTGAGGTATCTCTACACACAACATAACAGTATGATCATCGTATTCATATCTGTTTCATTTAAATAAAAAAGATAGTATTATTAATAATAAAATCAACAAAAATTAATAAAATAAATTTTAACAAAAAACAATTAAAACAATAATAAAATTAAACAAATAAATATCTAAACATATTTTCAAAAATTATCCTAAAAAATTCAAGTTAATGTAATTTTCGGAATTTTATAATATATTCTGGAAATTCCAGAAAAAAGAAATTTCTAGAATCCATTTTTCTAGAAATTTCCGAAACCAATTTTAAAAATTTTGGAAATTCAATTAATTTTGTTTATCTGAAATTTTAAAAATTTTAAATTTTTTCTAGAAAAAATTGTATTCCGGAGTTTTTTTTTTCAATTCTGGAAATTACTTTAAAAATTATCTCCGAGAGATGGTAAAAATAAGCCAGTGAGTGAGACACAAGAGCGTGTGGGAGGGAGGCATGGAGATTGGTATGCTACCAATCTCTGCATCAAAGAGAGGAAAGCTATTAGCAGCTGGTTACACCACACTTGACGCCATTGCTCGCACCTCCGTCACCCACCTTTCTCGAGGTTTCAATTTCATAACCCTTTTCATTTTTCTTTTCCTTTCCCATTCATTCGGCATGTTTACATTTTTAGAAAGTTCCTCTTTTTTCATATACGCATTACTTCATTTTAACAGATATAGAAGTTTCTGAGAATGAAGCTTCAGAAATTCTGAATTTTGCAACCAGAACTGGTGTCTTGGATAGATCATGTGCAAGTAACACCAATGTTATTGATGGTATGTGTTGATTTCCAATGATCTATAGCAACTTCTATTCCAATTTTTTTAGTGTGACATTTTTTATTGGGTAATAATCAGAATTTTTTAGCGTTTTATATGATGCATTCCTTTAAATCAATTCTATGTGTTCCTTTAAGGGACTGAATTAGTTAAAGAAAAAAAAGTTGTGCACTTGAAAATTAAACCTACCCTGCACCAAAAGAAGTTTCAACTTGTGATATATCAAGGTTTTAGAAGCCAAGATGATGTGTTGTATCTTAAAACCCATGTTACTAGAAACTTTAGAAAACAGATAATGAAAATTTGTGTACTATCATATAGAAAACAGGATATAATCTTAAGAGCCTGCATGATGAGTTATATGTATCAAACTCCACCTTGGATATAATCTTGTCGGCTATGTGTGTACAACTGTACTAGAGTATTATATTTATATAGAAAACCAAAAATGAAAATTTGAAAACAAAGTAAATAGATCAAGAAGCCAAAGAAAAGTCTTTCATAAATTTAGATATGGAGCTTCCTACCATGTGAATTGTGAACACGGCTGACGCGGAGATCTGTGCACAAATGTTTTGGAACACTATTATAGAATCCGTACCCCACCTGCGGCTCACCATTTTGAGCCTATTGACTATTGGAAAAAATAGTTTAGCCTTAGATGGGATGTAAAATTCTGCTGGATATAATTTTATTCCCAACCATACTCCCTTTTGTTATGTATGTGAAGATTAATGATTGAGGAAAGTTAAAGAACTATTAAGTTGCTATGCTCGATGAGAAAATCAACAGACATTCTTTTTATTTGGCAATAAGTGCTTTCGTTACTTCATATGCGAGCTTCTCTTACCATTGGAGTACATACGTTGCTTGGTGAAAGCTTTGCTTTCAACTAGCATGTGTTGCATTCTTTTCAACTAACATATGTATATTCCCTCACATATTTCGAGTAATCCCTTTTTTTGTTCTGTTTTGCTTTTTCTCCATTTTCTGTTCTTGTGTCAAGCAGGTGGTCAGACGGCGTGGGATATGCTCAATGAAGAAGAGTTTTCTTCTTGCATTACCACATCTTGTGTGGATCTGGATAACATACTTGGTGGGGGGATTAGTTGCAAAGAAGTCACTGAAATAGGTTAGTGGTTGTTTAATTTGAGTTTTGAAACTAATAATCATGACTTCCAATTAAATATACATTCCTTGTATTTGAGCTTAATACTTAGCAGGTTTCTTCTTTCTTCCCTTTTCTGGGTTGCAATATAATTCTTTGTTTATTTATTTAGGTGGAGTTCCAGGCATCGGAAAAACACAAATCGGGTATGTTTTGTCATTCCAATCTTCTACATCATGTAGTTCCTTTATTTTTGCATTCTAAATTGTAAAATATTTGATTATTTGTAGTCATGAATGGTTTTTACTTTTGCAGAATTCAACTTGCAGTAAATGTTCAGATTCCACTAGAATATGGTGGCCTAGGTGGGAAGGCAATATACATTGGTAAGAGCCTTAATTAGATTCTGATACTCACTAAGCAATTGATGCAGATTGTTATTTGCGTTTCTTGTGCCTTTGTGATACTCAGACACCGAAGGAAGCTTTATGGTTGAACGTGTTCTGCAAATTGCTGAGGCGTGCATAGAAGACATGTCAGAATATAGCCAGCACTTTCACAAGGATATTCAAGCTTGTGAAGCTAAAATGCACCCTAACAATATCTTGGAAAATATATTCTATTTTCGTGTTTGCAGCTATACTGAACAAATTGCTTTGGTAAATTACTTCGACAAATTCATCTCAGCACATAAAGATGTAAGTATAGCTGATGATTATTCATTTTAATTTGTCACGTTCCTTCGCATCATACTTTGCTTGGATAGTTGGATTGTAACTAGTGGAAGTACTCTTGTTTTGGCTTTCTTTTCTTTTGCTTTTCGTCAGTTGTTGAAGTTCGTGTTAAGTATTTCATCATGATGTTCTTATGAATTCATTATTCTAGGTAAAGATCATCATTATTGACAGTGTTACTTTCCACTTTCGCCAAGACTTTGATGATATGGCTCTCCGGACTCGATTGCTTGGTGAAATGGCTTTGAAGTTGATGAAGCTTGCAAAAAAGTTCCACTTGGCTGTAAGATTTAATTTATTCTGCTTGCCAGCAGTGTTTTATACTGAATTTTATCTTTGATTGAAGCCACATAAGGGTCATTGTAATTTGTGTAGATAAAGTGTGTTGTATCTGAGTATTTGCTTTAGAAGCGGGCTTTTGTTCCTTCCGGAATGCTACAAAGTCTGCGGCAGTTAGGGGTACCTGCAAAGCCGCTCTAAGTCAAGTTAATGGCTGGGTCAAAAGAGAGAGAACATGAAAAACAAAAGATTGAATCGTAGTAACTTGGTTAAACAAAAGAATGTGTGTGTGAATCTAGGGTGAATGTCTCTATTGTCTTCTTTGTTGTCTCCTTAATTCTGCAATTATAAATTTGAAGGTTATGTTAATTTTTCTGGCAGGTTGTTATGTTGAATCAAGTAACAACCAAGCACATTGAAGGTTCATTTCAATTGACCCTTGCCCTGGGTAAGTCTTACAGTTTTTACATCTCACCTGAACTTTTAGCTTTTAAGGACACTTCTTTTGGTCTCTTGATTAAGATGTATTGTTATTTTTAAAGATAAAAAAAATAAGTTTGTTGTATATAATGCTGCTGTGCAGGTGATAGCTGGTCGCATTCGAGCACAAATCGGATCATCTTATATTGGAATGGCAATGAACGGCATGCATATATCGACAAGTCCCCGTCTCTTAAGTCAGCTTCTGCACCATATTCTGTGACCACGAGGGGGATACGTAATTCTACTTCAAGCAGTAAACGAATCAAGATGGTGTGAGATTTTGAATAGGGAGATGATACAACATGATGATACAATTTTTTTTTTTGCTCGAACTTACGACTTTAGGTGAGATTCAAAATCAGTTATTGCTCGGACCAATCCTTGTTTGTAAGTCTCACGTGTTATATGTTCAATATATGGCTTCCTTGTCGTTTATTTTAAAGTTATTAACTAAACGATAAAATAAAAAAATAAAATAAAAAATAAAACGTCAACTTTAATATAATTTTCACATACATTTGTTATTATTAACATAGATATTAATAATCGAATAACTCAATCTGATCCATAGTGCATTTAATCGGATCACATAGGTTTAAATTTTTTTATGGAATCCATCCAAACGAAACCAAACCTTTCAAAATATACCCAAAAGATTCTTTTTTGTGATTTAGAATCAAACTTTCTCAAACTGCCTTTGGTGTTTAAGATAAAATTAACATGGGCAACCAACTTGGTGAAAATATGAAATGTATGGTTTTCTGCCCTTCCACAATTCATTCAGAGTCTTATTCAAAAATAGTCTTATGTAGATCCTAATTTGAATATAGCATGTCATGTATATTGCTTCTCCCCAAAAGTACTTAGTAACATTAAACTGATGCATGTCATTTCTTGAAAAATTCTATTCTTCCTTTTTGCAACACCATTTTGTTGGAATGTTTTAAGAGAGAAGAAATCATGTAAAATATCATTCTCTTCACGAAATTTTCTAAAAGATTCATTTTCAAATTCATTGTCATTATCACTTTTGATAGTTGTGATACAATTCTTTTTTCCGTTTTGCACTTTTTTTGCAGAAAACAAAAAACACATTATATTAGTCATCTTTGTAGGCATGTTGTTAGCCTGCATTTTCGACAGGCTAAACTTAAATGCAGTCAACGAGGTTTGACTTGGTGGATTTAAGAAGATAAACTACCATTTCGACAACAAGAAGCTGCAAACAGGGAGAATCAGCGTAGCGCATAACTTAGCGAAATTTGGAAAGCTGAAGCCAGTAGTTCGACAGGAAGATGAACAATATCTAGATAACAGGTCAAGTCAAAGAGTGCTGGTCGAGAGAGACAACAGCAATGTAGTCGAGAGATGGAGCAGTTACTTGGTCGAATTAGCCAAACAGTTAGCTTTGTTTTGAAACCGCTGTGCGGTTATTAGTTTTTCTTTATAAATAGGTGTTTTTTACATAGAACAAAGGTCGCGAATCATTTCTACAAAGTTCTGAAAACACTCCTGCTTCCGCATATCAGAGAAAAGCAAGTCAAATCACGAACAATGTATGATCCTGCGTACCGACTTTAAATTCAATGCAATGTCTTTACCATTCCTTTAAGATTCCTGCAATTTAGTTGCTTTTGATCTTCTTTTCTTTGTTTCTTTACGATTCCCGCACTTTACTGCATTTGATCTTATTTTCCTTATTTGTTTATGTTTCTGAAACCCTTTACGTTTCTGCATAAACACTTTTTTTACTTCACTCTCCATTTCGTTATCGTTTTTTCCTTCATGAAACGGTTATCACCATCATTTTCAAACAAACCGTAAGAACCTTAACTATTTTCAATAAAGACTTTAACACAAATGTTCTGAGATGTTTCTAGTTGGTCTTGCGAGCAACACACACGTGTAACTAGCGGTGTTTACCAAAAACCACGGTAAACAAATTGGCACGCCCGGTGGGACCTTTGTGCTAAGTTTTTAATGCTTTTTGTTGAAAAATTCTCGGTTCGTTATCAAACCCAAAACCAGTGTTTTGTATTGTGTATGCGTTTAAGAAGTGGTAAAAACATTGCAGAAATGCCTCGTTCTAACATGCACATTGCTTCCACATCAAATGCACCTTCCCAAGCGGTAGTTAATGATACCAACGCTGCAAGTATTTCAGGAGTAACCGCCCCTGTATCTTCCCCAGGAGTAACTGCTCCTGTATCTTCTCCAACCATAGCGGGAGTAACAGCTCCACTACCTTCTTCGACAGTTATGGGCGTAACTGCTGTAACCGCTCCTACCATTAACCCTGTGTCGAATATGATGGTCCATGTACCACCAATTTTAAATTCGACTAGTCCCTTAATGGCAAATCCATGATGGGAAATATGTCGTTTAATTTCCCCATGAATGGTAGAAATTATCCATATGGCATGCCAACAGCCATGATGGTAGGGCTTCAAACAAACGCATCTACGTATGCAGAAAACATAGCCTCAAGCTTTTCGCCTATACATAATTCCCCAGAAAATATTTATAGTCGAAATGCACAACCTTCGATAACCACATCGTCTTTATTGGGACTAAGACAACAAATGGATGATAGTAATCATGACATGGTTAACATGCTGACACAACAGATAGGCACTGTCTTTAATCCTTTGATTCAAAACACAAACGACAGTTACCAAATGTTAGCAACCCAAATAGGTCGAATTGCTGATTTCTTTGGCACTCCACCAGTACATAATCAGCCTATTCCCCAAATGCAAAATGTCAGGCCTATTGATTTACCTCTCGAAAGGCCCAACAATGCAATCCCCATGAACCAGGCACAACAATTTGTTGTCGAAGATCCTGTCCCTGAAGTGGTGCTAGTAAATAGGAACCAAAATGCTGACGAAGTAGTCAGGCAAGTCCAACAAAATAACTTTGGGCTTCAAAATAATTTGGCTAATCTTGTCGAAACTATACTAGCCCAGAATGGCCTAAATGTAGGCCTCCATAGGCCTAACTTCGTATCACCTTTATCGGAGTATGTCTTACAAACTGAGTTGCCAAGGGGATGGAAACTTCCTAAGTTCACCAAATTTGCTGGTGAAACTAATGAATCCACTGTCGAACATGTTGCCCGTTACTTAACTGAGGCAGGAGACTTGGTGCACAATGAGAACCTAAGGCTAAAATACTTCCCCAATTCTCTAACTAAAAACGCCTTTACTTGGTTCACCACTCTACCCCCACATTCCATATTTAACTAGGGGCAATTAGAGAAGGTTTTCCATGAACAATTCTACATGGGGCAATCGAAAATTAGCCTTAAAGAATTGGTTAGTGTTCGACGCAATGTGCCAGAGTCTATTG